>CATIUR010000087.1:72500-81421 GCA_949592205.1 Helichrysum umbraculigerum | reverse complement strand
AAACAAGATCTGAGTCAACCTCAGAGTCGGAAGGTGCGCCAAATGGAAAATGCCCGAACAAAACGACCGAGACCACTGGCCGATATGCCTAGGATAGCGGGCAAGTAAGTACAGGAACAGACCTGGAGTAAAAGGGAAAGCTGCAAGTAGGGTCAAATGCCTAAACCAAGGGGTCAGACTTGGTGAGGAACGTTGGGAGCCTATCCGACATACCCCTCACAAAAGAGAAAGATCGACGGCAGAAGCGGATAGAAGGCCTTCAAGTATAAGATCCTAAGCTTAAGCTCCGACCGAAACAACAGTACGGTGCCTAGTATCCCAGGCAACAGTAGACAAACTGAACATGTACCGTAAAGGTATACGCTTACAGCCAGGAAGGTGCCGAGCGCTGACGACGAGTATAGAGATAGTAAAAAGGTATACGAGGAGGAAGAAGGCGATGGCTGATTGACGTTCGTAGACCCATACTCATCAGAGGTAAAATAGGCACAAGCATAAGAAGCGGTATATCCCGAGGTGTATGCGTTAAGCCAACTACGTGATGAGAATTGGGAAGCGGAATTGGCGGATTCCGCTGAAGCTACAAGGTTCGGGACAGCATGTGTTAAGCCAATGCGTAAGTGGTTTATTTAGGATATCCGTCCATGGAAGTTGTACTGGTGAACTGCAGAGAGTGAAGCTGCCCAAAGTACTCGTCGTAAACGTGAACGGTCGTACTCGCGGGGCGCCCCCCGGCTCAAGTCCTATCTTTAAACCACGTTGACGTAGCGACGCCTATATCAAAAGAATATACGAGCGAGGAAGTTTATAAATGGCTTTTTCAAATCATTGGTGTCAGCATGTTGAATGAGCTTCATCCCAACTTCAGAGTCCATTTCGATGATGATGGCTGGGGGTCTTCTTCCCCTTTTTCTTATTGGAAATCCTCTGTAAGCCCTTTTCTCTGCCTTTTGTTCTCAGGCGCGAAGCCCTATCGCTGACGAATACTTCGTCATCTGAAAACAACCGTTCTCCTCGTCTATCACTCAACCTTCTTTCTGTTGCTTTTCTTCCAAGATCTTTTGCAAACGCGCGGCGCGGATCTGTCTTTCTGGCTAGCTTCTTTATGGCAAGCGCTACCGTAACCTAGCTAGCGCTACATCTTGCTAACGTCGTCTGAATTGCCTTGCAAGCGCTACATCTATATGGCAAGCCCACGTCGCCTTCGTCTCCCATTGTAGTCGCCTTCTTCATATGGCAAGCGCTACCCGTCGCTTGCACTACATTGTCTGACGATAACCTTGCCTGACCGCTTCCGCTCTGACTGAGCTGACCGTCGCACCTGACTTCTATATCCCATTATCCATAGATCTCCTTCCTTATCGTTGCCGGTCTAAGCAGAAGGTTGCTAAGTCAGATGTCTGGTGAACACATTCGTAATGAGTATGGGTCTAGTAGGTGTACTAGGAAGGAAGCGAGGTACTGAGTTTAGCGTCGACAAGGCAAGTAGTGGATCTTTATTATCAATGATATGGGAGACAGTCAAAGCATCAGTCTCAGCATCAAAAGAAGAAAAGCACACCCGAAAAAGACCATAGGAAGACCTCCTGCTAAGGGAAGGCAAGACAAGAACTATCCCCGGCGTAAAGAAGATTAGATTGACTTATGCCCTGCTTTAGGCACCTCTTCCTTCAAGTCCTAATACCCCTCCTTGGTTTTATAGTTGTTGCTTGGACATTAAGGGCGGTTGCTTTTCTTTGAGACCTTTAGGGCTTCTCTTAGCTGTTAATTGCCCTTGCCTTTGGCTGCTGGGGCTTGTAGTAGCATTGTCTGTGTCCTTATAGCTGTTGTAGTCTCTTTCAGACCCTTCCCACTTAACCTTTGCAGGGAAACTGAAGTTCAAAGCTTCCATGAGTAGTCGGATGGACATGCTTGCCAATCTTTACTAGTCATCGGGTAGGGCATGATTGCAGCAGCGAGTGTTCGCATGAAGTGGGACAAACCTCTATTGTCTTCCCCTATCTTAAGTCTAAGTTTTTGCGATCTAGGCCTTTGGTTTTAGCATTTAAGAATGTTTCAAGCCCAGCCAGAAAGGTTAGCAATCTTTCCCCTGCGAACAAAACACCGGAAATATCCGTTGCAAAAGACTTTTCTTGCTTTCGACAGGACCCCCTTCCGACAGGAGAAAAAAGATTATGCCAATGCCAATTGCCAATGATATAGAGTTTATAGCGATTACGACTATAAAGGGCAGGAGATGAATTAAGGAATCGTACTGCAACTGCTGAAGAGAGATCAGAGCTAGTACTAGAGGAAGCGATAGCGGACAAAAGAGCTCAGAGAGCAGTGCAGCTAAGCGGGAAGATCTGTGATCTATTTGAAAGAGCATATCGCAAAGACCGGTATATTGCACATACTGATTGATTGTATAGATTGAGTCTCAATTAGAGAGTTATGATCTATCTATAGTACCCCCGCCGATGAGACTTTCCAGCTCGAGGCTAGAAGCTACCAACACTTTAATACAAACAAAAACAGAAATCGGAATTCGTGGGGCCCGAGGCCTTACAGAAAAAGATCGATGAACGATTAAGCGAGACTTTGCCTTAGAGACCAATGAAATGAGACCAAGAAGCTTTATTACACAAAAGTTCTTTGAAGACCTTTTGCTTCTGCTTCCCTGCTTACTATTGCTATCACCTCAACTGCTTTGACCTGCTCACTTAGAGTGAAGATCAATAATGGGCGGAAAGGAGTTCACACAAGACCACAGAGCGAGAGAGAGAGCCTTCGCTTACCTGTTTAACCGTGCCCTCCTATCACACCTATCTCCTTTTTCCTTCAGTCACATCCAGTCTCAGTTCTGCTTCCAACTACCGATGGGGGAGAGCTTGGACGTATAGCAAGATTGAATAAGAGATATGGCATACGGGAATAGTATATGAAATCACAAAGGCTGGAAAGAGACTGGAGATGAGCGTGGTTAATACTTAATAAAGCACCTTAGCAATTACTAGTAATGCCCCTATCGACCTCTGTCTTGTTTTTTGCTAGCTTTAGTCTAGAACTATACTATCTCATTAAACGTCGAATATCCCTATGATGCTAGCCAGTGAAAAAGGAATGAGTCTACTTCTTTGCTGGCTTGACTCCAGAACTAGTAGAGGAAGGAAGCGATGATTGGTCTACCCCATTAAGCGTAATCCCGCTAGCCAATGAAAGGACTACTCTTCTTGGACTGTGAGCGACGACACCAGATCAGAGCTAAGTGAGAGACGATAAATGCGATTAAACTGCTTTATAACTGCTCGATTTATAAGTCTTGCCTAAGTCCTAGACTTGAATGAAGCAGCCTGGCTGAAAGTCGTATTTGCTTTTGCTTTTCTTCTCTTGTTCTCTTTTCTTAGTTAGGCCCAAAAAAGTACAAGATATAGCTTGACTAATATACTAAGATGATAGCTAGAGACTAGAGATGAGAGTGCAGGATCTAGATTTGTAACAAATATTCGACTTTGCTTATGCAAATTGTTATGTACCAAAACCAAAGAATATCGTCGATGAGATACAAAAAAAGAGGATCCTCCTACTTCGCTCATGCACCGTCTTTTAACCCTCCTACCGCTGGTAAAGCTAGCAGTCTAATAAAATTTCTGCATGTTAAGACAGCACACTAGTACATTTTCATTGACCACTGAGACCAACCCCCAAGCCCGGTCTTTGAACTAATAAAGATGGCATAGTAGAAAACTTCAGACTGACTATCATCGCGCTTGAAGTCCACCCAAGAGAGTTCCCCGGCTTCTCGTGATGAGCGCAGCAAACGGTGTTTGCGCCAGAGGAGGGTGGTGAGAACCGTTGAGCCATTGGCTTGCTGAGCTTTTCTGATTTGGGTTTCTCACCCACATCACCGAGAGGAGGGCTTTTTCGTTATAGAAAAGAAAGGTCAATGAAAGGATTCAGTAATGACGCCATGCATCACCATTGAGTGCTGTGCTGAAGAGAAAAAACCGAAAAAAGTTCCCCACATTGGGAGAGAAAAGAGAAGACTGCGGTCAATGATCAATTGTGCACATCCGGTCGGCTTAGAGTGAAAGCATACGAACATAGACTTTGTGACTGACTTCGCCGTATAAGCATATCTTCACTGAAAGTCATTAGGGCTGCTTTTGCCCATGCCATGAATGAGAGTGAGTCCAGTCCATCTTCCTTCCCTGGATATGCTGTGTCCTCTACATTCGCTTCGTCCCCCGCTTTTGACTCCTCTACTGCGCAAAGATTTTGATCCCCCGTTTAGTGAGTCGTGAAAGCACCTACCTTATGTTTAGACGTATTGGTTTCAGTGAAAAGCCAAATAGAGAGTTTTGCGTGTGCCTGCTTTAGTAAGAGTAAGGAAAAAGCTTGAAAAGCGTACTTGCTTTAACAACGGAAAGAGGTTCCTTCAGCGGTTCAGCTTTAGGTCTCGGTTCAGGTGCTTTTCATGATTGTGGTGTTTGATTGGGCACGGGCGTTCCTGTCCTTACTTAGAGGTCAAGTTGCCACCTGTCTATCGAAGGGGGATTTCCCAGCCTATCTCGGTATATGTTACCGAAAGAAGGAAGAAGAATCTAATGATTTCCCTAATTCTGTGAGAAAGAAAAACCAGTTTGTTAGAGCTGGGGCAGAGAAGCAATCAACAGAATGGGTCCCTGTTGTTCACAAGTAAAGGCACTGAACGGATCAAGATCTCGTAAATTCATTGTCTTTCTTGATTCAAATCAGAAAGAACTTCTTTCGCTATTGAAGCCATGCCTGAGCTGTCAGCTTATTAGCATCCCTCTTCTGCGTTAGGAATTGTCCGAAAAGGTTCGCCCATGCTTTCATGGTCCCTATCTCTGCCCCGGCACTGGCCGACACGTAGGTCTATTCCGCGCTTTCCTAGGTGCGCATCTCCATCTACTAAAAGTAGGGGTGGTTGCCATAGATAGATTGGGTCATTCGTAACCAGAGCAATAACCGATGCTACAGCATAAACTAAAGCTATACGTGGCGGCCCCTAAAGGCGTAACTGACAGGTTCTGTTTTATCTGCCCATCCGAGTCATCCCGGACTCCAAAAAAGCAGAGGTGCGGTCCGGAGAGTGGGACGGATCTACCTGGCCAAGGTGCCAATGTCAAGTGGTTATCCGAAGTGTTGGAATATGCTCTACCTACGGTACCTAACTAGTCTTTCTTTTCGGTAAGTAAGAATACATTGACCGATGGAGGAGAACCCCCGAAGTAAACATAAATGAAGGGGCATACCCCACCCCAGGCAACCAAACAAAGAACTCAAGACATTCCCCGAGCTCTAAAATAAAGAAACTAACCTATGGAAAAAATTATTGAAATTAGATTACGATTACAAAGGCTAAAAATAATCCAAGTTTCTACGTAATCAAAAAGAGCCGATTAACCGAAACTAAGCACATACTAAGCCCAATAAGACACATTGGCCTAGATATACATGAGGCCAACTGAAAAACAGGTATACACATCAAATAAACTAGGATGAAACATAGGATTCGGTGGATGATTCGGCATCCTTTATTAATTGCGTATATAACGGTAGCCCTTCCTAAATAGTTTTTGAGTAGGCTGGGAAAGAAAGAAGAAATGATAGAGCGAAATGGGTTGGTTGCCCAAAGGGCTATCTGATCTGATCATGGGGGGATAGCACAAGGGCTTAAGGCATTGGTTTGCTAAATCGACATACAAGAAGATTGCATCATGCATGGGTTCGAATCCCATTTCTTCCAGTCTTTTCCTACTGAACACTTTCCTGCTCAAGATAGGGTACTAGAAAGGGATCATACGAAGGCTATGTTCTTTTTTTAGATCTAGCCTGAATGACTCCTAAACTAAAGGTTTTCATTATATCTAAAGTGTGCAGTGAGGGATCTTTATATTATAGGTAGCCAGTCTTTACTTCACTCGACCCAAGCAATGCCCAAAGAGTCCCATGCCTTTCTTGGTCGGACCAAGCCAACTGGCGATTTCCGACAAGTCTTTCCTAATTTTTAGAGCAAGAAGCGGAACTACAAGAAAGCTTTCTTTATCTTTATGGATAACCAATTCATTTTCAAATATAGTTGGGAGACTTTACCCAAGAAATGGGTAAAAAAAATGGAAAGATCGGAACATGGGAATAGCTCTGATACCAATACGGACTGCCCATTTCAATTGTTGTGCTTTCTTAAATTGCATACCTATACAAGGGTTCAAGTTTCGATCGATATTTGCGGAGTTGATCATCCCTCTCGAAAACGAAGATTTGAAGTGGTCTATAATTTACTGAGTACTCGGTATAACTCACGCATTCGTGTACAAACCAGTGCAGACGAAGTAACACGAATATCCCCGGTAGTCAGTCCATTTCCATCAGCCGGCCGGTGGGAGCGAGAAGTTTGGGATATGTTTGGTGTTTCTTCCATCAATCATCCAGATCTACGCCGTATATCAACAGATTATGGTTTCGAGGGTCATCCATTACGAAAAGACCTTCCTCTGAGTGGATATGTGGAAGTACGCTATGATGATCCAGAGAAACGTGTGGTTTCTGAACCCATTGAGATGACCCAAGAATTTCGCTATTTCGATTCTGCTAGTCCTTGGGAACAGCGTAGCGACGGATAATTCAGAATCAGAATAGGTCCAGGGGACAAATCAATAGGAAATGTAATTTGCTTCGTAAGAATAAGAATTCACTTCTATGAAAGACTTTCACGGGAATTGTCTTGATCGTCGGATATCATTGAGAAATAAATAGGAAGAAGTGTTATCGCCTGCAATTATTCCCAGTATGGAATGAGTAAAGAATCAAGCTACAAGTCTCGATCTATACGAAAGGCACTGGTTTTTTTCTTTCTTTCGGTTTCATTGATAGCAGAATATCCTGACTCTATAGGGGCGCTAGCGCTTTACTAATAGAAAGAATAAAAAAGGGGCCTGAAAAACGTAATAGGCTGCGCTGCTACTCTAGGCTCGCCCGCCCCTTATTGAAAACGAAACTAACGAGCAATCAAACAAACTAAAGCGCTAACGTTATATTACTTAGTAAAGCAACCTTTCGCGCTAGGCGCTCACTTTTTTTGTCTGGATGGAAGCTGGCGGCGGGGCTTGCTTAACCGGATACACGGAATTGGGATCTCTGTCACATGCAAATCTTTCTATCGGGAAAGCCTCGCTTATTCAATTCAAAGGGCTGATTATTTAGAACCCTTTTTGCTCATAAGATGAGTAAGAAAGCGTTGGTGGGATCGGCGGGATGATGATGAGTATATAAATCAATAAAGAAGAAATGGCAAGAGAAATTGAATATCGATGGAGGTGCATTGCCGATGTGGAAAACAGGGCAGGGATTCTCTACAATGACACTGTAGACCAATTGAAAGGGATGTAGCGCAGCTTGGTAGCGCCTTTGTTTTGGGTCAAAAATCTCACGGGTTCCAATCCTGTCATCCCTACCTATTCTTCTCCTCCGGGCAGTCACGAGGGATCCATTGAGATCGATTCGGACATACATCATTTTCATTTTATGAGACTATATGCATGTTTAGTATTGTAGGTACAAAAAGAATCCTTTTCTTTTTAGTCGTATCTACTGTGATAAGAAAGCGTTCTTAGTTCAGTTCGGTAGAACGTGGGTCTCCAAAACCTGATGTCGTAGGTTCAAATCCTACAGAGCGTGATTCTGTTCTTGTTAGGTCTAATTAGAATTCAATAACTTCACTCATTTGAACAGCAACCTGAATTGACCCTCCTGCGGATAAAAAAAAGGAGGAAGTCAATAAAAAAGAGATGTTAATGAATCAAAGGTCCAACTGATCGCCGCGTCTGTATTGTAAATATGCAGTTACGAATAATCCAGCCAAAAAGTAATAGGAATTAGACCTAACACGATTCCAAATAGAAAAACTTCAATCATTTCGATTTATTTGAAAGGGGAAAAAATCTAGGGTTCCAAACCTAAATAAACATCCGAATCGCCCATGAATCTCAATGACCAAGAATTGGCAATTGACGCGGGAAGGAACTATAGAATACCTGGAATCTCACAGAAAGATTTATTTTTTTCAATTGTTCATTCAATGAATTTATAATAAGTCTTCCTCAGACCAATAAAGAGAGCTGGGGTTATAGTTGAAGCCACCAAAACCGAAATAAGTAGTTATATTCTAATAGGCATGAAGGAGCTAAATGAGATACGTTTTTATATAGTTATAATAACTATAACTCTTTTAAAAAACTTACCTAAGTTTCCAGATACGAGGATAATAAAAAATACCAATTGACAGTTTGTTTTTGATTCATCAGTTATTAATATAAGGCACTAACAAAGATAGAGTGACAGAGGTAGAAAAAAAAAAGATTCATCATCTGTTACATCTACTCATCCCACGATTCCGAATCAACAGACCCCATTACCGAGATATGGCAACTCTTTTTTTTGAAAGTCATAGTAATAAGAACTGTGTCGTCTAACTTCATTCACAAAGAAATGGTGTAAGCGGAAGGGAAGGCGTGAATCCTCGATCCTAGCTAGTTTGATCTGTCGAAATAAGGTTCCCGGTTGGCTTTGTATGAAGAAGCCTATCTTTCTAGCCCTAAGTGAGCCATAGATTGTGAGTGAGCTTTCGGGGAGTAGAGATCGAGCGTAGAATACCAGTGGAAAAATTCTTTCTTTATTCAAAAAAATTTTTGAAAGGAAAAAGCGGAAGAGACGCTTCTCGCAAGCAGCAACCATCTATAGCGAGAGAGATCCCTTGTCTTTGTCGCCTACCTATGTCTAGAATAGCGCGATAGAGGCCCAAGAGTCTAACCGCCTGCATTGATGGACTGAAGCAGGAATGATAATAACCTAGTCTCCTTATGATTATGAAGTGAAGCAATGGAAAAGAGGAAACAAGCATAACTGGGAACCATCTA
>CATIUR010000087.1:62500-67500 GCA_949592205.1 Helichrysum umbraculigerum | reverse complement strand
GAGTCACAAGGTGTAAGCCCCAACGACAAAAGAACCTAGGCGCGGAGCATTTTCGGGGGCTAGCCTCCTTCCTTCTTACTTGACTTACAATTCGACTCTTTTTTTCTTGAATTTGAATCATTTCCTCTTTATCGCCATTCTTCTGTTTAAGAACTGCGCCCCCTTGCCTCCGGTGGCTATTTGACTAAGGCTGGAAAGAGGTGCTTGCTTTATGAAACTGAAACCTTCTTTCTTTGATTCTTTGATCGGAATACGGATGAGATCAGAAAGGCCATCATTGGGGCAAACGATGCAATAGCTTCGGTTAGAGCAAAGCCCAAAATGGCATAACCAAATGATTGTTTAGCCAATGATGGATTCCGAGCCACGGAATGAATCGAGGAACTAAGGACGTTTCCAATACCGATAGCAGCTCCCGCTGAAGCAATTGTAGCAGCTCCGGCCCCTATTAGTTTTGCACCTTCTAACATCTCGAGTTGATAATTCTCCTCACGCTTTTTCTTTTTCATTCACGATTTGATGTTCTATATTCCTCTCTAGTCTAGATTCCTCGTCGATTCTTCCCCTCGTTCTTAATATCTTGGACATCTCACTTTTCCATGCAACGCATTCTTTTCGATCTTGTACCCGCTTGCTTCGCATAGGCTACGCAAGCGGTACACTGAACACCAACCCAATCTCGATGAAAAAAGTAGAAGCAACTAAAGAAGGGTGACGAAGCTTCTTTGCGTCCCATAGTGCTGTCGCACTAAGCGACTACCGTTCCAGAGTCGTACAACGAAGTAATTAGCATACCAGAGTGACGCAAGGCTCTAAGCTTGTACCTTATAAGTAAGCTCTTTATGCTCTCTCCGCTCGCTCCTTTTCGTAGCGTAGATCTTTCTTCTCTTATGAGATTTTGAGAAGAGTGAGTGCGCTTTCGAAAGTTTCGACTTTTCGATCTTTCTTCCCTTAGCGCGAAAGCACTAAGTAAGCAAACTACCTTAATGAAATATGAAAGCGGCTGAAAAGAAAGCCATTTTTCGATAGTTATTCAAGGTGAAGTAAATCCCCTATATCTGATAGCTGTAACAGGCCTTCTTCTTACAGAGAAATGCCCCTATTGCGAATCTCTCTCATAAGAAAGAAGAGAGCTAGCATAAGCAGAGCTACCAGCTATACTACCAGAAGAGCAGCTACTATCAGTCCTAAAGAGCCAGTATCCGTCCTTCACTCTTAACTTAAGGAAAGGATAGACCTTAGCGCTTCCTCTTGATCACAGTAATGCGGGAAGTCTGGCTAAAGGAAGATAGCATATCATAAAGAGATGAAAAAAAGAAAAATGAAGGCGTCAGCGAGGGACCTCTATAAAGTCATTATCTGATAGCTTTCACAGGGCTTCTTGCTAAAGATAAATTGACATAGAGAGCGACTGATTCCAGGCTTAGTATCTTCGGTTTCATCTTATAGGATGACTTGCATCACTCTAATAGGATTCCTTGCTTGCATCATATCGTACAAATAAGGCATTAGAGAGCCCTTTCTCTTCCTTTATTCGCCGCAGGAAGAAATTCCAACTATGCTGCCTTCTAACGATAGGACTGGAATCCGAGCTCCTAGGCAAAAGCTTGAAGCTTGAAGACAGAAAGAGAAGAGATTAACGGGATGCTTTATAGTCGAAGTTGCGCCTAATGCTTAATCTAACTATTAGGTACTATATTAGAGAAAGACTCAATCTGCCCAATACTATACGCTAGGAAGAACTTGATTAGGGTAGTAGCCCAGCTCTTGAAGGGGGAAGCACATAACTAATAGGGTTCAGGCTTATACGATTCATGTTATCCCCCCGAAGCCCCTATCGCCTGCCTGGAACTCCTGAATTCACTCTTTAACTAGAGGAAGCGCCTAAAAGGAAGCAACTGGGCTAGACTGCTGATCTTATGGAGTAGTCTGACCCTGGGAAAGAGACTGTAATCGCTGCCGAGAATAAACATGCTGTGCCGGGTGACCGGAATCCTCTGAGGTCAGCTGAACAGGCTGACAATCGGCAGAAGATGCTGAGCAAAGCTGCTTGAAGCGTGAGGCTGATCCGTAACATCAACTGCAGAAGAATGCGGTTAGAGTTGATGAACAGGAGAAGGCCGCAATACATCTCCATCATCATTCTCCCCCGGGGCTTCTTAATTAGGTTAAGGAAAATAGGAAGCGCCCCCATTAAAGAGAACATTCAAGGATACATCGAGTCTCTTGGATTTCACGTCATAGCGTCTATACCCGGACTGAGCATATCCAAGAAAGACACAAGTGGTTTCCTTGGGGACAATTTCTCTCTTAACTGCGCAGGAATATGAACAAAAGACGTGCATCCAAACACTCAAAAATGCCTATAGTACTGCTCCAGTAAGAAGTTCGTGAGGTGCCGCTGCAGCTTCTTCCCTCTCTCTTCCCCCAAAAAAGGATAGAGATGCCCCGTCCCTTCTTTATGCACATCCATATACATAGCCAGACACAAAGGTGTACAATCCGGTAAAAATCTGCGGTTCTTTAAGTTCATTCACTGTAGGTTCTCTTACTTGCTCTAGTGGCTGGCAAAGGCCAACCGAGAGGGGAGAACGAATGGCTCAGGAATCGACTGGTTCCGAGCAGACTCGTGGAGCTGCAGTTTGGATTATCGTAGAAAGAATAAGAGGAGCCGTCTTAGGAAATGACTTAACTTAAAAGACAGATGACGCCCCAGCTTGACTCGAGATCAAGACTCCTTACAGCTCGCACCAATAGCGGAGCGGCCGGAGATTGATTGAAAAGGCGCAGCCCTGCCGCCCCCCTAGTCGCCTACCTACTCGTGTTCGTAGCTTGATCGGAGGTCAAGGCTGTGGTCCGGCGGAAAAACAGAAGTCGTCCGTATCAAGTGATACGTGAATTGCTCAGTAGTGCTTCGCCACTACCGTAGCTGGCGGAAATAGCTTAATTGGTAGAGCATAGCCTTGCCAAGGCTGAGGTTGAGGGTTCAAGTCCCTCCTTCCGCTCCCGGCTTCGTCGTTTAGTGGTAACGAGTGTGCGCCATAGGGGTGAGCAGCAAGCAGCCCCTTGTATAGGGTTCCAAACCTATCTTCCTAATAAGAAGAAAGGGGCAAGCCAAAACCTAGTCCTAACAAGTTGCTGGCTTTTCATCAGCCCTTGCGCGCTAGCCTTTTCCCTTACTAGTAAGGGGCTGCTAGTTGTAGCGCGCATTGTACTAGTGAATAGGAAAAGCGAATTGAGATTACTAATGACGGATGGAGGTTGAGGATAGAACATGTTCGGTCCCTCGCCCTTATCTCCTTCGCCGGAGACTGCAAATGATGGGAATCCTATCGATAAAGAAGAGGTATAAGCATCGCCTCTCGATCCAATCCGTCTTCCCTGGCCTCCCCAAAACACTCTTGATACGAAAGAGACCTCCCGCCATAGAGAAGAGATCTAAAGTCTGGGTCCCCTCGATCACCCTCCCTTGAACCTGAACTGGTCGAGAGAGATGAACCCGCACCACATTTTCTAACCTTCGAGCCGAAAGCCCCAACTAGAGATGGAATTCCAGAACCTAAACCACTCCGTTGAGAGCTCCGTGACTCGTTCAAGGGAAGGTCCACCAATGATTGCCATTCTCCCCCTATCTGTCTCTTGATCCCTCATTCGACTAATCAGTGATCCCTGGGCCTACCTAACACAGATGTCCCTGAAATAGGGGATTGTTTGATCGGAAAGCTCGGGCAGGAGTAGGACATTCCATACAATTCTGATTCGCTAGCCTCTCAAATCCCATTTTTTCATCGGGGTGAATTCTAAGGTTCCTTATTCCGGTTGTAAAGCGGAAGAAGAGGGAGAAGGGGCACAGCCCCACCAGCAGCCCACGTTTCCGACCCGAAAGGAATTGCAAATGAAAGAAGAATCTGTGTGCACTATCCATGGAGTGGAGTGACTATTCTGAATCTCCTCTTCTCTATCTCCCCCTTTTTTGCCTTCGGCTATTACCGGCTGGCAACGCTTGGCCCAACATTGGATTTGTTTGAAAACAATACAAGCAAGGTGGCGTTCATTCAATCAAAGCTTTTATGCCCTAGCACTAATGACTCTCTTTGGAAAGAAAGGAATGCAGGGAACAAGTCTTTCCTTTCCACTGGTTCTTGAAAGCTCTCAATCCCCGCTTCTCCCATATTGATTCTCCTTCTCGCATCGGTTCTGCATCAGATAATGAGCCCATGCGCAAACTTTCTCTTTTATTGTATTGGCGCCCGATAGGTAGGCTATTAGATTGAGTCGAAAGCCCACCCATAAAGGTTCCGATTCGAGCGAGAGCCCAAACGGGGGAGGCGAGAACATCTTGATCGAAAGCTCCACTGTTCTGAATAGTGAGAAAGACTTTTTCAAATTTGATCAAATCGATCGATAATTTTTTAATATCTTAGGTGGGCCAACCGACCGACCGAGTTGGGCTGGGCGTCCATGTCACAGAACCTTTCTCTAGCCAAGAATCCCATTATTGATCGAATCGAGGCGGATCCAATTCATTGGCAAATGAAAAATCTACCGTTTTCACACTCAGAAAAACCTAGAAAAGAGGAAGAGTCACTAAGACAAGAGCTAGGTAAGCAAGCAAGAAGGAGAGGCTAGAAAAGGCAGGGGCTCTCCATCTCTAGGAGGATTGTGTCCAGGATCTGGTAATCTAAAGCCTTGCTTCTCCCGGTCGGCTCGTATTAGCCTGTGCTTTATTACAGGTAGTCATTCCCCCGTTCCTTTAGTCTTTTCAACGGTACTTGAATCTTAAGTCGCGGTCATGTCTCGCCCCCCGGTATAGTGACCGGTTCCATGTTTTCCCCGAATTTCATCAGTTCCAGGCTCAAGTGCCTGTTCATCCATCTTCATTCCAAAGGCGAGCATATCCATTGAGTGACTGTAACTGCTATCGTTTACAGTCAATAGTTCTTAACCAACCCTTTTTAGAGCTTTATAAAGCTTTAAGAGAGAATAGGGAGTAAGGGGGA
>CATIUR010000087.1:42500-60000 GCA_949592205.1 Helichrysum umbraculigerum | reverse complement strand
ATGAATGCCAGTCTTGATTTGACTAGGTTAGAGAAGATGATGGTAAGACTAATCCAATCAGCGGAAACCATATCCAAAGGCATGTCTGCAATGCGTTCGGCATTCCTCCAATCCCAAGTAGCTCCTTTGTCACTCTACAATCCTCCTAACTTCAGTTATCCAATATTCGCCTTCATAAATCAACATCAGTCCCCTTCCAACAATTAAAAAAATCCATATGCCAGTCACAATACCCATATTAGGTGGATCATGATGCAGAAACTGAGGCCCGAAATGCATATAATATTGCTATGGCTTCTCACCCCCCGTCTTCCTCTTTCGAAATACGCTACTCCATGAGCCCCGTAAGGGAAGGAGTAAATGGTCATTCCTCGATTCTCGATGGGTCTGCTTCTTCCCGTCATCTCAGCTCTCGCCATTTCAACCCATATCTAATGTAGCCCACAGCTCGCCCCAAACCCTACCAGCTTTCCAGGCCATTCAATCCCCGTCATTTCATTTTAGCTCACCTTGCAAGCGGGAAAGCTTCTATCTTTTATAGAGAATAAACATAGGGGAAAGAGAACTACAAGAAGTCTACAACCTTACTAATAACCAAGAAAGGTGCTTTCCTTTACTAATGCAAGACTCCTCTCATTCTCAAAGTAGCTGTCTCCGTCCCGCTATTCCTGCTTCTGGAATAGAGTAAGCTTCTCTTCTTTCGCTGCCTCTGCCTCTCCTCTGGTTTAGAACCCCCAAATCCACAATGACAATGATTTCTTCAAGGTCCACCTCTTAATAGAAGACACGATCCATCTTCTCTTGAATCTCGACATTTCATCCAAAGAATAGAAAATGGTTACCACATGCCGATTGGAGAACGTATTCCCTTCCCAGCTATTAGTGAAACAGGGGCCATCACTCTAATACGAATCGAAAGAATCACTATCGGGTTTGGTACCAACCAAGATTATCGTGGTTGAAATACCATCAATTTTTAATAGTTATTAGAGCTTCTAATTAAGTCGATTAAAATAATCTTCTGATTCAATCAGTCTTATCTCGTTCATGCTCCTCACCTGAGAAGCATTTCACTAACCACCTGAGGAGCAGTAACAAGTACCTCCCTTGGGGTCGGGTAGCTACAGTCACACACAGTTCCTGTACACAGTAAGACAGTAGCAGCAGTAGCTACTGTAGCGTAAGACAGTCACTCTCACAAGTATGGTTTAAACAATGTTCTATCGGTTTGACCAGGTTTAACAAGTTTGAAACATAGGGTAGATGGTCTAGCTACCCAACTGTAGCTGCAGTAGCTACACTGTACCTCCTTAGCCGGTAGCCAGTAGCCAGTAGCCAGTGGGTAGGAAACCTTGCCCGCCAACTAAAAAGAGCGATTGAGAGTGGATTTCAGGTTCGATAGTGTCGAGAAGGTATTAGCCACCGGTGACCGTACTTTCGTAAAAGCACCATTGGGCGGTGGTTCCTCTTCTCTTCTTCCTCTTGAACCTCGAACAAAAAAAAGATCTCGCCATCAGCTCGACTAAGAGTTCCGAATCAAAAAAGTCAACTGAACTTTACTTAAGACGAAGGAACCGAGTGCCAAAAAAACGGGTTCGCTTCAAACTACTAGTAATAATAATTAAGACTAAAAGTCAGGAAGTCCTTTTCTTGACTTGGCCTGCGTTCATTATACCTACCCCCAGAACTTTATTTCAATCTCAACAAAGAAATGAAAGCATAACTCTTTGCTTGTTGTCCTCTTACTTACTCAATTGTGGGGGTCTCTCGGGTGTCTGATCCGATCAGTCTCGTGATGAAGAGAATTCCGATCTTCCACTAAGAAAGGTCTCGTCACGACAACTCAATTTGTCCGGTAAACTACTAGGGGCTCCCCATGGTTTAGTAAAAGGGAGGGGAGATTTGCCCCTCATCCGGGGGTTCATTTCATTCATTATGAACTAAAAAAGGTCTTAAAAACTTCATAGAATTCATGATCGGCCATTTCATTTGTGCTTTCAGCAAGTAGGCGACGCGAATCTATTTCTATGCTTCAATCGGATACCAATTGCTTGGATGCGTTTGAAGCCTCGAGATGACTTGCATGCAGAAAAAATTCTAGGTTTGTCTTCTGTCTCCGTAACAAATGGTCCATTTATTGATGGGCGAACGACGGGGATTGAACCCGCGCGTGGTGGATTCACAATCCACTGCCTTGATCCACTTGGCTACATCCGCCCCTACCCCCGCACAGGTTTCAGTCTCTATCTACGATCAGATCCTTTCTGAACTCCCCTATGACCGCTATCAAAGAGAAGCTTTTTCCTATACTATAGTTGCAAGTCTATTGTTCTCTTTCCGAATTAGGTGAAACAAAGCTTCAAACAAAGAGGTTGGGCTGTTCACTTCATTGATTTGACTTCACTTTACTTAAAAGAGAGGGGCCGGGCGGGCTGTAAAGGCTCATTTAGTAGACAGCGAGCGAGCAGCAAGCACCTACTCCTATCAAAATGAAAAGCAGCAAGCTGAACTTGAATTGAAGAAGCGAGCCTCTATCAGAGAAAGGAAAGCCGTTGCGCGTTAGCGCATCCGTTTTCTTGCTCGTTAGCGCCCTTCCTTCAGCTGGCTTCGCCTTATCTATTCATCTCTTTTTTCAAATGGAGATTTAGGGATCTCTCTTGTTCATAGATCTTGAAACCGGAAGAACCAACACTTAAAGGGTGTAAGCAACGGAAGGTTCTCACCCTGTCCCCGACATTGTTCTCCGACGATGTCCCCTGGGCGAAAGGGGACACCATTCTCTTTCTTTCTTCAATCGTTCCGATCAGGACAAGTGGGTTGGTTCGTTTCGTCCTCCTATCTACGCAATTCTCTGTCTTCGTTCGTGATCATGTTGGGCGAAAGGTAGTTGTAGAGGAGCGGCTGTGAAAGGGCTCTTCCCCCCTTTCCATTGAAGTAGAGAGGGCTTCCTTCCCCACCATTCCGGCCTATTATTGATAGGGATTTTACCGATGCTGAAGGTAGCTTGCTTACCAAGCCACCCACTTGAGAAGCTGGTCGCTAGAAAGAAGCGACGAGGAAGCGAAGCTGTCTACGAAGCTTTGCTTCTCCCCCTGTAGTCGTAATACTCGGCTCGTCGATACTTTGATTCAAAAGGTAACCGATGGTTCCCGACTTTCTCTGGTTTCCGCAACCGTAACCCTTTTTCCGATTACATAAACCTTTTTTTTGAATAGCGATACGCTCTAAAAAAAGTGAAGGATAAGCAACCATTCTAGAAGCGGTAGCTTCCCGCCTCCTTCATTCCTACTGCCTCCTTCGGTGAGAAGTTCCCTTCCTTTTTCTTTTTCTAAAAAAAAATGACTGATTGGTCTGCTCAGCAAACGTACAAAGTGGACCGCTGTTTGGCTGACCCCCTTCTTCCCATTCGGGTTGGGTTGACCCAGAAGTACAGTAAGAAGGAATGGAACCGCTTGAGAGTCGTCTGAAGTTCACACTTGGGTAAAGACGACTGACTTTGGAAACGGAACACGAACCAATTTCAGCTATTCCGGCTTCTTATTGAGCGTAGCGAAATCAAGGTTTATGAGAAAGTCAGCGAAGTTTCTATGATGTTCTACCTTTGCGTAGTCTCGGTCCACAGTGACAGTGGAAGGCTCCGCACCTGAGCCTCGTTAGACTCAGCAGAAGTGTAAGGTGTAAGTGAAGAGAATAGAAGAGATGAAGTCCGCCCCTTAGCCTAGTCTATATCCACAGCTGACGCAACTCCGTACCGACGTCTCACTACTACTTAATTAATTAACGGCTAAACTTTTTCATAACCTGAGCTTTCCTTAACCAGTTGACCTTACTTCGTAACCTTAGCCTCCCTTTCTTTATAGTTCGACTAAGTGACTTCGTAACCGAAACCTGCTTTTTTTCTTACTGTAGCATAGGCCTTCGCCACTTCAAACGGGCGCTTCGCCCCTCTTTTTTTTTATTAGAAAGAGCGGGGCCTTACTTATTCAGGGGGGTGGGGGAACCCATAGGAAGGGGGGACGAACCGCCGAATTGACATCTGAAATCGCCAACATGAACACAAACGAAATCTTTAATTTCGTATAGAAAGAAAACGAACCACTTCTATTCTCGGAGCCCACGGAGCGGTATATGAAGAATGGCTTTTTGGTCCCTTTCGTCCAGTGGTTAGGACATCGTCTTTTCATGTCGAAGACACGGGTTCGATTCCCGTAAGGGATAGGTACTCATTCCCGGCCGCTTTCAGTTAGTGTTCATTGCTGAGTGATCGCTCGCTATCTGGCTGGAAAAGGTGGTCCGGAAGCTTCCTCTCTCCCAGCAAGCAAGATGAGATCACCACTTCTCTCGGACTTCCTTTACTTCGTAACCTTAGCTTTAGATGTCCTTTCATAGATTCTCGAACCTCCACATAATATCCATGCATGCGTTCTTTCTCTCCTCCCCTCAGCCATAGAGTCATCTTTCCCCCCCCCCCCTTTTTTTTTCTTTTTTTTTTTTTTTTGCATTATGCACATAAGGGAGGAGCCGTATGAGATGAAAATCTCACGTACGGTTCTGTATCTGTAACGGATAACATACAAAAGCTTTGGAATATTCTTATCGGGCACTAGAACGAAACCCGTTCTTACCACAATTGAATAATATGTCTGTCATTACGTGCGACTATCTCCACTATAGAAAGAAAAAAAGGAAAGAACTGAATTTTCAGCACATTTATACGAATAAGTCTTTCTTTTTCTAAAAGCATAAGTAGTAAACATTTTTTTACTAGGGTTCCCATACATGCAAACATACAAAAGAAAACCAAACAAAGATAGTTAGCATAAATAGGACTCCAGTAAGCATCGGAGTAGATCTCTACTAAACAAAGCCAAAGAAAGTCATGCATTAAAACACACTACTTTGCGTCTACAGACACTTATTTAAACCTTCTAAAAATAAAAAGAGTCGACGGACTTCTTCTAGTCTCCCAGGTGCCCGCGGGTGACACCCTGCACTATGAGTGCTCGCTGCTCCTTCAGCAGCGCTAGCTGCCTCCGCTCCAAATCCTCGATACGCTCTCTGGCAGCGCGAATGCGCGCTTCTTTCCTGGCAGGATCCAGTGTTCTAACACTCCTCAAAAAGAGGTTTAGCACTCTACGGCGCTCTTGAATCTCATTTTGCAGTTGCCCCATTTCGGCAGCAATTGCAGAAAGCCTGTTTGCAGCATCCATAGCCATACGTGCTAGTACTCAATTTCTTTGATTTGAATTTGATGAAGTGAAGACACTTTTCGAGCCTCCATTTATAGAGTGGTAGAGTAATATCGCCATGCAGTACGAATTGCATGGCTGGCACAATTCTGACTACTATAACCACGCTGCCTGTATGAACAAACTAACTTTGCAGAAGCGGAATCGAAGGGGTTGGTTGAAAGGTAAGGATAGCGTGATTGGCCGATTGGTTGGAAGGTATGCATAGCATGATTGACTGCTTGCGGGTCGATCATGGACCACAGCCACTTGGGTAGAGACCGCTAACATTATTTTGATGTGATGGGCTCGGATCCTTTGCATGATTTCATGTGAGGAGCCACCTTTGACGGGCTTTTTATTTGGATAGATCAAGTGGGCCTTCTTGCAACTTGGGCTTGCTTTGATGAGGGGTAGGCTTGTTGTGCTTTGGCCCTTCTGTGGGCTTTCATCGAGGAAAGCAGGCTTGATAGGCCCAAGTCTTCATTGGTTATTACCGGTATAATATTTCTTTCTTTTCAAAAGATGTAGTACTATACATTAGATCTTGAAACATTTTCATATTGTTAGCCATTTTCTTTCTTTTTTTTTATTGTCATTCTCATCATACATGTACGCTGTAGTTACTTCCGAGAGCCAGCTTGTCATTATCCTTACCACTTAACAATGATCCAAAATAAAAACATCTTTCAACTATGTTTCATAAGTGAGTCCCTTGCCAGCTTTTTTTCTTTCTTTCGAGCTACGGGGCTTGCTAAAGGAATGCTTACCAATGCCGAAACCGCTGATGTTTTCTAACAGAGAGATTTGAATGACTATATTTACTACCAGTTAATGCGGAAAAGAGATTCTTAACTGAACTCATCATTTCAAGTTTGAAATTTTTTTCTATAGGTTTCTATTCGGAAGACTCAATGTTCTTCCCCAGAAATGAAGTCTCTCTGGTTGTTGTAGGAAACAACCTATACCTTACTTCATAGTCATAGGGAACCTGACAGGTTGGACGTGGTATCCTGCAGGCAGGATGTGATCCATCCTTAGGTGAATGCTTCTCCTGGTTCAACCCGTAGCCTCAGCATGTGGTTTGGGATTTACCACCTCCCCGGGGTTCAAAGAGTAACTCATAATTAAGAGAGTGAGGGCTAAAGTTGGATACTTGGCGGGAGAACCAGAGGCATTCCTTTTCCTTCTCTGTCCACAGATACCGGGATCTATCCAAGGAATTGAACAAGTTGAAAAAACATGCAAGGTTTAGGATACCCTTATGGTTGAAACTCAGATCTAAAAGCAAAGGAAGTGCCTAATTGGATAGGAAATCTGTCTCAAAAGCAATACCCGGACGGGGCATTAATAACCGGTCATTCTCTAGGTTGAGTCTTCTAAGGCATCCGGAACTGATTCTAAGGAATTATCAACATGAGCTACGAAAACACAAAAGCAAGAACGATCGAAACGAGCTCGAATACGGGACTCATTAGGGAACAGATGCTTTTCCTGTCTTTCGAGGGGTTGTTACTAACCCAAACAAGAAAAGATGTACATCGGGATGGAAATCAATGGGCGCAGGCAGCGGATATCACCGCATTTCTCACATGTTATTATCGACAATCGCTTTCTGTAACTCGACTGAAAAACAGGTAGGACTAGCCTCAGCCGCTCTTCGAGGGGCAGGGTATGCCGATGGATGGAGGCGGCTGCATGCTGCATCTAAGAGTTTAGTTCCATGAGACTGAATAACATGGCCTGAAACGAAGTCAACTCACTTTGCTTAACACAGGGCAGCAGAGCAGGACTTATTTCTCACCCTCACCCGTCATCCAACATGGTTCGCACCAGCGTTATTTGACTCGCTTAGTCCATCGCTGCTTGGCTCTACTTCAACCACTACAACCTGATGGTTCCCTTGCAGCTAAAAGAATGCGATAGAACACCTTTTCTGACATCAGGAGATGAAAGCAGTCAAGCAGGCAACAAAGTCGACTATTCGTCTTCACTTCCTTAAAAGTGCTAAAAAGAGCCCCTGCGCGCAGACCCATCCCCAAAGGACTAAACGCATTCAGTTATCTTTCAAAGAGCTTATTCGAGAACAACCTATTCTAAAAGCAACCTATTTTAATTTGAAAACAGCTTCTTTTAGGGATGACTATTCTGCAGCGGTAATTGCAAACAGAAAGGGAGCACCGCTTACTCAAGCACTAGTACCGTCTAAGCATCCCACAGCTGATGAAAGAGTACCGGCAACTGGTTGAGCTTCTATTCTAGGATCAGATCTGCAGCTCTTGCAGTAACAGCTTAGGGGGGATTGGTTTGAATAGCCCTATTGACCAGGAGAGTAAGCATTACCGCAGCTTTTCCTCTGTTGCAGGTATGAAGTGAGTTCCATACCATGAAAAAGATTGAAATAGGACCAGGAAGACAACCCACCACTGGAACTTGCTTTGCTCTCGGTCTGCTCGTTCCCACCTGTCTTCTTCCCACTATAGTGAAAGATCTTTCATTCACCATAGCAGGAACCTCACTAACCTTAGAGGCTAGTTACTCAAACTACTGGGGCCCCGCCAGCTTTACCACACCCAAAAGCACCCATTTCTGTACCGGTTCCGAAAGAGCGAAGAAAAAGGGGATGTTTTGTTAATAGGAAAAAGGAACGTGTTTATAGCTATGCCGAAGATTCCGCATCAATATTCTCTTTTCTCAGGGCGACTTTTTCGCTCAACGAAAAAAAAGCTCTAGAGGTCTTCCCGTTCCGATCGAGATCTTCTAAAAAGCCATAGAGCCTTTTCAAGGAAGACTCCCCTGTAGCGCTATTGGGGGAGTCGAGAGCGCGAGCCCCCTGCCGCATCCAATCCCCGGTCGGATCAAGAACCTTCATTCGCTGAATGATCTGAACCTTGACCTCGAAGAGGTCTTCCGCTTGCATACGGGCGAAGTCTATTTCTTCGGCACTAGGAAAGGGCTTCAAAGCTAAAAGTCGCCTTTGTATGGACAAGACGGAATCGCCCCCGATCAGCTCATCAGGTTCGTATGGAAAGTGACCGGGGCTAGCTGGCCCCTCCGTCGAATTAGAAATAGTATTACCGCGGGGTCCGGGCCCTGCATCAGCAGAAGCGGTTGAGGTGCCTTCCGTGGATGTTTGGATATACTCCCCCCAACTCTCGGAGGAATTCATTTCCATTATGAGGGAGGTCCCTCCTAAAAAAAAAAAAAGCTCGACAACAAGCACCCAACACCGCAATTAGAACAAGAATAAAGAATAAAAAAAGAGAACAATTTTTACCCTTTGAAATTCTTATTCGATAAATAAGAATTAAAGTGATTATTAGAAAAAAGAAAAAAATAGAAAAAGAAGGGCTTGAACCTTGAGTGAGGCCCTCCCCCCCCCCTATAAAATGCGAAAAGGCAATTGTTACCACTGTACCAAGACACCTAAGTATTATAGATATAGAATTCATTTGTTTTTTTCCCTGTATCGATAGAATGAGCACTGTGAACTATCTGCTTCAAAAAAGATAGTTGGGGATCACATTAGTAGGAATATATCGTAGTGGAGAACTCTTTCAGTAAGCACCCCTTTTCCATGAAACCTCCACGAATAAAGAAAACACTTTTCTCTTTTCTACGAGAATTTCTGTTTCGCTGCGGCTGTACGACATGAGTTTCCGTATCCCGTCAACCCCCGCTGAAGCACTGGTAAAATGTTGACCACGATTTCTAGCGCTTTTCAAAAACCATTTGCTTGCAATGCGTGGACCGGTCAAACAGTACGCCCACTAGAGCCTTCATACTATTACTAAAGTACACTGAACACTCACCCAATCTTTCTTTTAAATTGAGTGGAATCAATCAACTAGCATACCTTGAATCTAGCCCGCAATCCTTTCGCACTTCTCTTAGGAGATAGTAAGCAAGACTTGATATGCTATGATCTTTCTTCTTTTAAGAAATTTATAGTTACAAAGTCTTATTGCAGACCTTCGTCTTCACGGGTTGTTGTTGAAACCGACTCCTCCGCTTGGCGTTGTCCCTATAGGTTGAACTGCTAATGCCTCCGATTAGAGATTTCACAATGCCATAGGATTGATTGAAGTTTCTGGCCGGGTAACCTTTCATTCCTACACCCAGAATAAAGGCTTCCCTGCCGTAGTTGGGTTCATTAGGTTGCCTTCGGCCAATTGAGAATGATCCATTTATATAGATGAAACTAATCATCTTTTTTTTTTAGATGGAAGCCGGTTCCACGACTTTAGTGGAAATGATGATCCTGCTCCCCCTGAAAGTATCAACTACCTGAGGCTAAGGCAGATTTGTCAACGGCTGTGCTGCTGGCAATGATTATAATAGCTATGGCCTTTGCTCAAACCTACCGGCGCCTTGATTTAATAGAATTAAGTTCCCGAATAGAAAAAATAAGGATCTCAGGTTTCAAAAGCCCTAGATATAGATGTCCGGGAAGTGCTTCCTTGCATTAAAGCACATTCCGGGAGTGAAAGGTCATAGGGCTCATAGACATTCTATATTTATTATCTTTCCTTTATGGTAATAGCGGGATCATAGATCTCTCTTTTCAAAGTTGGCAAAGTGAGAACGCTGGTTCCGCAATAACCAAGTCAATCCAATCCTCAAGGGGAGAGTGGTCCGTATCCTGGGACTTCACTTAAGGATTTAGGGATCCCTCAAAGGACCGGGTTCAGGCTCAACCAAGTCTTCGTCCACCCTTTCTCGAACCAGATCCATGCCTTGGGCTTGAGTCCCAGCTTCGGTAGGAGTCCAAACAGCATTATCCATTTCTAATTCCGAATTCTCATCCATAGGTGGAAATTCTTCTATAACGGCATCAATTGGTTGTTTTGCTTATTCAAGACCCCTTCTCCTGAGCCGGTTTTAGCTCTGGCAAACAGCCCTGATAGCTTACAATCTAATACAGGTTCTAGGTTGAAAGAATCAATGGAACCAAGCTTTCTGCTCAGGTTCAATGTGACTCTAAGGCACTTGTTGATGCGCTACTACTATCAGTTCGACTTTAGCATTAGCAGTTAGGATTTATTTGACTTAGCCGTGCCTGCGTGACCTCAGTTAGGGAATAAATTGAATATGATAGGACCCTTTCTCACTCATTCTCCTCACTTGGCTTCTCTTACCACCTAAATGACTACTCAAAACAACACACTTTCTTGGTTGAGCTGATGGAGACTATTCAAGAATCCTAGCTTATCCCCCGGATCTTACTAATAAAGAAAGCGCCAAGACAGAACTTAAAGTGCGGAATCCCCTCCTACTGCAGGGATTGGAAATTGCGGAATATCCGGATTTAGGCTCTTGCAAAGAAGGCAATTCATTCGTAGTAGGATATTGAAACAACCCTCTCTGTCAACAACATCTAAAAGATTAGGAGGAAGGAGCTCTTGCCTTCAACTCAGAGCAGAACGTTCCTTCCGCAACGCAAGGCCTATTTCTTTCGTAGCAGCCAAGGATGAGTTCGATCCATTAGGTTCTTCGATTTGTTCAGAAAAGAAACGAGAGACAAGAAAACATCTTTGATTACGATTAAAAGGAACAATCTCAAATAGACCAAGATCCTATTTCGGGTCATTTCTTGGTGAACATGATCTGCCATAATCTCTTCGATCCCTTCATTTATGTGCCAGAATAAAGAGAGATTTGGTAGGAAAGTGGAAGTTTTTTGTATATGATAATCAAAGGGAGTGGGAAAGCTGCAGTAATTCTTTGGAAAAGCCCGCTTCTCTTTGTCTTCGAGCTTGAATTCTTCAATCCACTGATTCGTTCCTTCATATACCTCCCCACCAATAGATAGAGACAAATGGGAATAACCGAACCACGTCTACAAAATGCCAGTACCATGCAGCTGCTTCAAAGCCAACGTGATGCTCCTTGGTCAGATGACCAAGATATTGGCGAATACCACATATGATCGAGAAAAGAGTACCTATAATCACATGAAAACCATGAAAGCCAGTTGCTAAGAAAAAGGTAGAACCATAAATACTATCCGAAATCGTGGAGGGCGCTTGATAATATTCCATTCCTTGAAAGGCGGTGAATACTAGAGCCAGTGAAACGGTAGCTACTAAAGCGTAAACTGCTCGTTTTTCCTTCCCCGCGAGTATAGCATGATGAGCCCAAGTTACGGCAGCTCCGGATGAAAGGGGAATAAGAGTATTAAGAAAAGGGATTTCCCGAGGATCTAAAACCGCAATCCCTTTTGGGGGCCAAATACCTCCGATCTCTACCGTAGGTGCCAAAGAAGAATGAGAAGAAGCCCGAAAAAGAGCAAAAAGGAACATAACCTCCGAAACGATAAACAGAATAAACCCATATCGAGGTCCTAATTGTACGACTTTGGTATGATGTCCTTCCAACGTGGATTCACGTAGAACATCGCGCCACCATACGAACATGGTATATAGGATAAATATTAGGCCCAAACTGAGAAGTGTTGCACCCCCTTGAAATGAGTGCATGTACATCACACCTCCTACGGTGGTTGCCAAAGCTCCGAGTGAACCCGAAATAGGCCATGGGCTTGGATCTACCAAATGATAAGAGTGCCTCTGAGATTCAATCATAAACAACTTTGCCTCGGTTGCATGTAAACCCCCCCTTCACCCCCGCCCCCTAAAGTGGTAAAGAAGGCTCTTTGGGGTCTCTCTTTCTATCTGACAGGACAAACAAATAGGAAGGGGTGGTTCTTTCATTGCAAGAAGTCTAACTAGAAAAGGATCTCCCTATTACTTTGAGAAGAGAATTGTTGGTTTGACCGACGAACTACGTGGGAAAATGGACCTTCTTTCTTTTCAGAAAGCATTTTTGGAAAGTAACAATTCCATTCAGTTCGGTTTCGGAAAACTTTCCGCCGGGGCCTAACATCAAAGGCGCAGGTTGATCTCTCTGGTTGAGGCTGCAATTCATTTTGACACGTGGGAAGGGCTTACTCTACTAGTGTCTCGGCTTGGTCTCGCTCCCTTCCCGTACTATTCCTCCCCACTAAAAAAAGAGCGATTGAGAATCTCGAGAACCTTTCTGAACGTCTGTCTTCGCGGGGCGATTTGAAAAGGAGTATATCTTTCTTGTAGTGCCTTCCATTCCACTATTCTGATCGAGAAAGAATCTCTTCTGAACGACCAAGTCATAATGAGATTAAAAACCGATGCTTCCTTGGCCGTGTGGAACATGGATTAGCATTATGTCATTCCTACAAGTGATCCCCCATCCAGGATTGGAAGAAGTGCTATATGAGGACTTCGAGATCAAATATAATATGTTCCTTTCCATTCCTCGTGAGCCACTGATTTCTCCGAAACAAGAGATCAAAGTGATCTTCCTCCTTTTTCCCAATAAGTCGACGGCCTTACACCATTGGGAGACTTCGAATAAACTGGAGTACATATAGGATAGACCGGTGCTAAAACCTTTTCTCAAGATATCTTCCAAACTGTTGGGGTCCTTGCTCTGGATGTTGTTCGTACGGTGTGAAAGCAGTTGGTTACGTAGTTTTAGAATTCTGCTGATCCCAAGTAGTCCATCTCCATCATTGCATATGGCAATATAGAAAGTAAAGAGGAAAAGGCATGACCAGAAGAATTGTGTGAAATAAGTGAATTTATCCAGTTGAGGCATCTTGATTGAGAATAAAGGATTCCCCCCATACAGAAAGAGAGGCCTTCCTGTACGAGTAGTGAAGAACTAAACGAGAACTTTTGTTGGTTGTTGACCAACGGAAAGAAATGGGATTGTGTCAACAGGCCCCTATTCCGACGAAAAACAGCCCCTTTTCTTTTTGTTTAGCCTGTTCCTATCAGAAAAATTACGATTTCAGAGAAGAGGAAAAAAGTCCTCCGTCATAGGCGGCCGAGGGTACCTTCCTAGAGGTTCTTTTTTAATTTGAATCAGGTCTCCTCACTTATGTTTATGCTTATGATAATATATGCCGATCCCTAATCTCACAAATAGATTTCGACCCAATCTCCCATTTGTGAAGCAGATCATGAGTGTATTCCGCCTACATTTGTTAGGTTCTTTGATTCTGTAAGTTTGTCTTGTTTAGATTGCACGAGAGCGCCTTTTTGACTCTATATAAAATAGATTTACAATAATAGGTAACCTTCATCAATAAACCTTGCATAAGAGATAGATCCTGCTGACTTGAACTGAGCACGAATTTCATTTGTATTTGAGCGTAAAAGCAGCTGCTTTGAAGGTTGGAAACCTACTGGTTCAGCCGAAACCGAATGAAGGAAGCGAAGATCAGAGTCAAAATATGCCGTGGAGAAGAGCTTACTTATGAGCGGAAGACGAAGTCGCAGGGGAACCTGTGGCTGGATTGAATCCTTCTCAGGAAGAGCTGATGCTTGCTGGGTCTTTTTGTCTAGCAGCTATGGAAAAGCCTATAGTATAGGGCTGGAATCGCAAGAAAACCCAGTCTCCAACTGAAAATTCCCTCTCACTTCTATGTTGATCCTCATATTGCTTCATTCTAACTTGTGCCCTTGACTGTCTTTCGAAATCTGTATGACAGTCGACTGCTCCCTGAGATGACTCTCCGCCGAGGCAACATTGGAACCTTCAGGCTGGGGCATAGGTATAAGTGTTGGAGCATAGCGATAGAGGGCTTCAATTCAAATGGGGTCATTTTCATTGTGGTATGATAAGTAGTGTCGTACCACCACTCTGCTAAGGATAACCACTTATATACCACTTCTGTGGCGCGAGTGGCCTTCTGTGCTACTCATTAATAATTAATCTGGGGTTAAATAACAGAATTTGATGATGTTAGAGCCCCCTTCAATAATAGGTCCAGCTATTTTTCATTCCTCGGAACAAATTCTCAAGCTAGTGCTACTGCCTTCCTTCGTGCGCCTTCTTTGATTTCTGTGGCTTTACTGGTACGAGCCGCGATCCCAAGTCTTGTTCGCATGCTTCCGGAACTTGTTCGTCAACACCAGGTCAGCAGGTGGCTCTTTCATCAGACATGGCTATGCTCACCATATTGCAGTATAATGGGCGATATCTCCTACGCTGTCTTTGTGGATTCCCACCGAATTCCAAGTAGTCTTCTCTTTCTGTGCGGCTTTCTTTATAGGGATCCTGCCGGCACGGTACTCCGTTTCCAGCAAGTTCGTGAAGGTCCAGCAATTTTCAAGGGGATGTTGTACGTACCGATTTGGCAGTACTTAGGGTCCTCAGTACGACTTCGTTTGGCCTGTGTTCCAAATTCAATGCTCAGGCAGCTCAAAAGCCTTATTCTTCAACAGGAGCTGGTCTAGTACTTCGGGGCAGTAACTCAAAGTGGTACCAGGTCAGTCCCTAACTATGTCAGTCCCTAACTATCTGCTTCCACTAAATACGCGGTAACGCTAACTCATGTGCTGAACACAGGGTCAGTCACGGACCTCTTAGGTTTTTTCAGAAAGAACCAAAAAATTCTCGTTAAGGTCCCATAGATAGAACCTGATACGAAGTACTGAACATAAGACCGGGAGTCAGTCCTACTCATAAAGGTGAAGGACCAAGCACTAGATCGTTGAAAACAAAAAGAAAGACTGACTTTTAGATAACTTATTTAGGAAGGAGCCATCGTAACTGCTCGCCATCGGAATAGGCTTTCAAGGCAGCTGCCAAGTCAGCCAGTAAGTAAGCAGGTAATAGTCAGCCAGCAAGCTGGGCCGTTCTTGCCAGTTCGAGTACGAGACTTGGGTGTAGTAGTACTATAACGGTTTTGACACATACTAAGGACTCCTTTTGTAAAGCAACTTATTGTGCTTTTATTCCAGCCAACGAAGCTCCGTCTAACCTAATAGGGGCTCGGTTCGGTTCACCCATCATACCTACTAAGTAGAAGGCAGGCGAACTCGGACCAGTGCAACAAAGTTTAGACTCTCGCGATTGGACTCTATAACAGAAGAGGTTGTGCAAAAAGGAAAGGGAAAAGAAGCTTTGCAAAAGCTAAGGCCGAAGCTCTTTGGGCGATATTATAGCATAGCGCATTTCCTCATGATTAGGGTGATGTGGTTGTTCCATCTTCTTTATGGAGGGATCTATTATTCAAGATATTCTTGAAAGGCGGATTGACAAGTGCGACGAGGAGATGGAGATTCCAGAAAAGTCTACGAATAAGTAAGTGAAGGCTTGGCTTACGTGCTCAGCTCAAGCAAGAAGAAGCTATAAAGTCAAGCCTATTGAATGGTGGCAGAGGGAGTGGAGGTCTAAAAGTCAGAAGAGAACACTGTGCAAAGGGTACGCGACCACAACACACTGTTGTCCCTTTTTTTTCTTTATTTTTCTTCGCACTAGGAGTAGCTGTAACTTAGCAATTCGATTGTACTCAGATCGAACATGGCAATGAATGTAAGTGTGCTCTCTGGGCCTTACTTATTGATGACTGATCTACATTCTCAGCTGATGACATTGAATGATTTGAGGACGCTGGGCGGCCTTGCTTGCGCTTGGGCTGTTTCGCCGTGGCTTGGGGTATAACGGTTCGGAGAGATCGACGAGCACCCCACACTGCCATGCCAACCGCAGCTTTTGCATCAATTTTGGGGTGATCTTTGACCAGCCGATGCAGCGGGAATGGGATATTGAATGAAAGTCAATCGAAGAGACAAGTGACTTCCCCTTTTTTTCGCTAAGGAAATCCGCTAACACTCTAAACGATTCCTGAGACGACTGTTCTCTATGGCTAGAGAACAGCCTACATCCGAACTCATACCTACAAGCCTATGGATACTGGCACCTATTCTATTTCCATTGGACTTAAAAAGTCTTACTTATTTCGCAAGACCAGGGCGGAAAGACGAGTTACTATTTTCACGAGCTCATTTGGACTCATAAATCAAACTCCTATTGATTGGGAAATGCTCAAAGGTTCTTGTTCAAATGCCAAATCCCTTAGATGACTCACCATCCCCTGAAATACCCAATTCCGGTACATTATGACAAGCTTAGCCCCCATGATTGTGGAATACTGCCTTTTACCTGTACAAAGCCATAAGCAGTACTCCCCCTTAAAGGCAGCGATTCGGTTGGTTTGCTATTGATATAGATTAAAGACCGAACCTTTCTGCGAAAGCGTTACGGAAATGATCTACCTTTCTAATTTTGATCTTGACATGTCGGTGGTTTTTAACCGTAGCCTTCTTGCCCTAACCTAAGTCCAGGAACGCTTTTGCCTGGAATGACTGAGGTCAAATGACACATTAGGCGGTAGCCATTCAAAAGCCCAAGAGACGATGCCCTAGTTCGATACCTGATGACTTGCCCTACTTTTTGTCTAAACCGGTTGATTGAATGTCTGAGGTAGGGCCTTATTTGCCAAAGTAATGGGGCCCTTCCAATAGGAAGAAGGACGCTGAGACAAGGAACTTCACTTCGACGCTGGGTAACACTTCCTCCATCTTTGGAATTGAATCAATAGTAGCAGAAGGAGGCAAGTAACTGATTAAGGAAAGGCATGAGTTTCCATTTTCCAAGTAAGTTATGGAAAAAAAGTTCTTATTAGCTTTCACCCTTTCTCCGCTTCAAAAGGAGCCGAAGATATTTAAAGAACTTAATACTTTTTAGACGGCCCTAAAGAAAGAAGTACAGGAGCTGAAGTCAATTCGCCAACGGAGAAGGGGGGTCGGACATGAATACGATTTGCGGACATGAAACATAATAAAGGCAGATGCCAAGAAGTGGGCAAGGAACTTCCATAGGGACTTGTAGTCTTTACTTCCTTTGGAGGCTCTGCGGGGATAATAAGGGCTTCAGTTGTTGAAGAAAATGTCCCGATGAACCTTTATTCGCACTTCATGTCGCTAACCCGTGGCGGACAGAGCTAGCAGGTGACGGTAAAGGTACCTCCACATTTCGAACCTCGGGAGAGAAGGACGTTGATCGAGCTTTTCCATGCCTAGTCCCAGTTTCGGTTAAAGACCCAGAACGGGCTACAGATCTATACTAATGAAGTTTTTATGTGAGAGAAAGTCAAGCCAGGAAGTCCTTCTCTCATTCTGGTGCTTGTAAGATAAGACCCGTAGATGAATTAGGAAAGAGGGCCTATGCCCGCTTAAAGTGAAAGGCTGTAGTGATAGCGACGGGGCTTACTTTCTCTTTGGTTCAGCTACTAAATAGATAAGTCATTTCTGCTCGACTATAGCCATCGGGGTGGGGATGAGGCAGAAACACTTGCCGCACGTGATAATGCCACATTAGATAGAACAGTTCCCTATCAATGGAAGCCTTCGATGAAGAAGGTAAGTAAATGCTACTTAAGA
>CATIUR010000087.1:17500-40000 GCA_949592205.1 Helichrysum umbraculigerum | reverse complement strand
CTAGGGTGGGGCGACGAACATGGCGAAAGAGGACTGTCTATCCAAAGCCCTTCTCTTCTTCACTCAAAGGGGCAATGCACCAGGCCAGCCAGTGTGGTGGCGAACACGCTGTGCTGTAAGCTAAGCTGTTCACCTTGTAGACGGAGGAGATATAGAAAGTGTGCCGTGCTTGATTCATAAGATTATATAGTAGAACCAGTATATTATTTCACTTAGCCTGCCTCTCCCATGACTTTCCGGACCAACCAACCCGGATCTGTCCTCGCAAGTATCTCTGCATTTTGGAAGCGGAGCATGCAGAAAAATCGAGCAATGGATCTTAGAAGAATTCCACTTTTTTCGGCACGACTCTTTCTATTTCTGCGCTGACATTTGAGTTGTCTCTCTTCTTTCTTTCAATCGACACACTCGACGCAGATAAATCCGGTGGCCCCCGCTTCTGTCTCTATCAGGCGGCGACAGCCCCCACCTCCATAGCCACAGCATGGAGGAGCAGCTCCTTAATCCGCACTACAACCAATCAAAATGTTCTCCAGATCGATATATGATGCTAAACGGAGACCGAGATAGAGAGAGAGGGCTGCCCCTTTGTTGGCTCTTCGAGACAAACTCATATGAATGGTGCTAATTCCCATGTTCCTTATAGGCTCGTTTGGTTTCGAGAGCCTCCCCCTCCCCGTCCCTTACTCGTCTTTTGCGTCATCCTGGAATTTTTTCCCGTATGCCGGGGAAAATGCCTCACCTTTCTACATGAATTATTAGAAGAATTTCGTCTCTATAAAACAGAAGGAAAAGCCCGGGTGGAAGCACAAACTAAAGGAGAGAGGAAAAGTCGAAAGGGGGGGGGGGAGAAGTCTAGTGCTAGTTCTTACTGAAACTTCTTTATTTTATCTAACTTTCATTTTTGAGTGGTTTCTTTGTTCTCTTATTTGGATTGAAAGAAAAAACTTCCCTTTCTTTCTCTTCTTTTTTTTCCTTCGACGAAATTAAGCTATGACCAATGGCCCCCTAGCTGAATAGGCGTAAGAAAGCTACCTGAAAAAAGGCAAGGTGCACCTTGGATTGAACTCGACGAATTGCGTTTTGCCAGATAGATTTTTTGAGAAAGATTCCCCATTGGTAATTAAAAAATAGAAAGAATAAAAATCTAAACTAAATACTAAATAAAGGCGCATACGCGGGAGGGGGGCCTTACTACTTCTTCATTCAGGGGGGGGGAGACTAGCCTCATTACTTCCCACTGGGCGAGAGGTGCACCTAACCCACCTACCCACTCATCAATCACGGTGTTCAGCTGACTTGCACTGATAGACCCCTATTGTATTGGAATTAGGCGCCCATCTTTTGACTGTTGTCAACTAATCTCTTCAATGTTAGATTCTACTCTATGTTAGAACATTTCTGTGAATGCTATTCTGATCTAAGTGGTCTTATTCTGTGTCCCGTGCTAGGAAGCATTACTCCTCTTTTCATTCCAAATTCAAGAATACGACCGATACGATTGATTGGTCTGTGCGCCTCTCTTATTACTTTTTTGTATTCCCCTGTTCTTCGGATACAATTCGATCCTTCTACGGCCAAATCTCAATTTGTGGAAAGCCTTCGATGGCTTCCTTATGAAAACATCCATTTTTATTTGGGTATAGACGGTATCTCTTTATTCTTCGTGATATTGACCACATTTCTGATCCCTATTTGCATTTTAGTGGGTTGGTCTGGTATGAGAAGTTATGGGAAAGAGTATATTACAGCATCTCTAATTCGTGAATTTCTAATGATCGCCGTGTTCCGCATGCTGGATCCTCTACTATTCTATGTTCTTCCCGAAAGCGTGCTAATCCCTATGTTGTGCGGAGCTGAGCATCTTATATTCGCTGGGATAAAGCTTTTCCTCTGCAGGGGCCTTGTGCAGTAAACCCCCTACGGGCGGTCGTCCGTCGTCGTAAAGTAGTCCCCGCGAAGCTTTCGGGAAGAGGGGTAGTCTTGTGTGTAAGCATAGCATTTCTGGTCGAACCCGCCCAACCCAACTAAGAAGAACCGAACCTGACAAACACATCTTTTTCCTTTGGGGAGGGTACTCCGAGTAGTGGGTACCTCGTAGGACCTCGACCCGCCTACTCGGGTCTTGTATGGATATGCAGGAAGGGGTGCTCCTAGGTGTGTGTAGGGGTTGTGTTTGTTCGCGAGAATGGATTCCTCGTCAAGTCAGTTTGGGGGGTGTGGACACACTTGCGCGAATTCGGGTAACGGCTACAAGGGAGAAAGAAAAAGGAAACTGTACCCGACCAGGGATGGACGTAAACTCGTAAGCTACCGAGGGTAGGGATAATCGTCCAGGTCTTATTGTGAAAGAAAAAAGCCGCCCCGCCACAGCAGGCGGGTTGCTTCCTCTGTCGTCGCCGGGGAGCTCTTGGCGAGGAGACCTTAGGATAAGTTGCTAAAACAAACGGGGGGCGAGGATCGACCCGTTCAGTAGAATTCCGAAGAAAGACTGTTGGCAGCAGGTGGAGACATTTCTTTGGCCCCTTCAAAAAAAAAAAGAAATGCGGGCAGGGTGGAGCTCGGCAGAGGGTTCGAGAATAGGGTAGGGTCCTGTTCTTAAGATTCAGATAATAAAAAAGTTCCAACCCTTTGTGCATGCACCTCCGTACAAGTGCTGCGTACAAGTTCCGGCCAGGATGATTGGGAAAGATCAAACCAATTTGAACCGCTCACATCACAGTAGTAGTAGCGTAAAGGCCGTAAGCCGGGGGGCGGCCATAACATAAAGCTATTACTTTCACACCTCTCTCTCTTTATCTATAGATATCTAAAAAGAGAGAGATCCGCTGCGTGAGCAACCCGACTGTGCGTTACATGTGCTCTACAGGCTGCACTCCATCTTTCTTCCCCCTTTTTCTTTTGATTTGGAAGACGGCCGTTGCGTTTGGTTCGAAAGGCATGGTTTTCAGTATGTCTCCAGATAGGCCCCCCGCTAGTCCGGCTAGCTAGTGAGTGGTTCTTTCGGGCGGGAAGCAGGCCGGGCCCTACGGGCGGGCATCTCCCGCAACGCAAGCAGCATTGTTCGCCACCACCCGAGAAGCAAAAGATTATAGAGTCCAGGCTGAAAATACATGCATAGATAGTGGTCTAATGACAAGGCCGACGACGGAAGCTCGGGACGGAGCCGTATGATGCGGAAGTCTCACGTACGGTTCCCTGAGAAGGGAGTGGCTACCTACTGGAGCTTCGACCAATCACCACCGGTCAATTCCGCTTTGGGGCCACCCCTTACTCTACCATTATTATAGGGGTATGGGGTTCGAGACAAAGAAAGATCAAGGCAGCATATCAGCTTTTCCTTTATACTTTACTTGGATCTGTTTTTATGCTATTAGCTATTCTGTTGATTCTTTTCCAAACAGGAACCACCGATTTACAAATTTTATTAACCACAGAATTTAGTGAGCGGCGCCAAATCTTTCTATGGATTGCTTTTTTCGCCTCTTTCGCCGTCAAAGTGCCTATGGTACCAGTTCATATTTGGTTACCCGAAGCTCATGTAGAGGCACCTACGGCAGGATCCGTCTTCTTGGCGGGAATTCTTTTAAAATTGGGAACCTACGGCTTTTTAAGATTTTCAATACCCATGTTTCCTGAAGCGACACTTTGTTTCACTCCTTTCATTTATACTTTAAGCGCGATTGCTATAATATATACTTCCTTGACCACTTTAAGACAGATCGATCTTAAGAAGATCATTGCTTACTCCTCAGTAGCTCATATGAATCTGGTGACTATTGGTATGTTTAGTCTGAACATACAGGGAATTGGAGGTAGCATTCTACTGATGTTAAGTCATGGACTGGTTTCTTCAGCCCTTTTTCTATGTGTTGGTGTTCTATATGACCGACATAAGACTCGACTTGTTAGATATTACGGAGGTTTAGTGAGCACCATGCCGAATTTCTCTACCATTTTCTTCTTTTTCACTTTGGCCAATATGAGTTTACCTGGTACTAGCAGCTTTATCGGGGAATTTCTCATCTTAGTAGGAGCTTTCCAAAGAAATAGCTTAGTAGCCACATTAGCAGCGCTTGGGATGATTTTAGGCGCGGCGTATTCCCTTTGGCTATATAATCGTGTGGTTTCTGGGAATTTAAAACCGGATTTCCTCCATAAATTCTCCGATCTAAATGGTAGAGAAGTTTTCATATTTATACCTTTTCTTGTTGGAGTTGTTTGGATGGGTGTTTACCCCAAAGTGTTCCCGGACTGCATGCATACATCCGTAAGTAACTTAGTGCAACATGGAAAATTTCATTGAGAGGAATCAGCAAAGAAAAGAAAAAGGGTCAACATCTTAATGTGTATTTGAGAGATTGTCCTCGGGCTGAGGAGTGCCCACATCTAAATAAAGTATGAAAAAATTAGAAAAATAAGCGAGAACTTCTTTTTCATTTTGGCAAAAAAAAAGCTAAATATAGGAATTTTTTTTGGGGGGGGGTGGTCCACCGACAGGGGCAACTGCCAGCAATTGAAAGAAAGTTGCGAACAGACAAAATGAGGATGTTTGACACCTCGATTGTCCCGAAGCCCTCTCATGCGAATTAAATCAACTTAGTCAATGTTTTGTCCGGTTTTACTGAAGGCAAAAAGAGCCTGAAATTGTCCGGCACCTTCGCGCGCATATGTACATTCCGTCGTTAAAGTGCTCCTACCTTTACTTTTCAAGGAGAAGCGGTTGAGAGCAATCGAGAAGAGCTACTCGACTCAAAGACGAGAGGAAGCGAGTGAAAAGGAAGGATAGGGGGAGGAGGATGACTATCTAAAGCCGATAGTCCAGTAGGTCCTTGTAAGGCGAGTGGAAGGAGGTGACTCGACCGATAGGTTGAGGAAGTCGGGCGGGTCTGGAGGTAGTGCCTCCTAAGAGATATGATAACTGCACCATTCAAGATCAATGCTTGCATCCGGAGATAGATGGGCGAAAGATGGACGAAAGCCCTTGAGGAACTGATTCTTATCTGGTTGTTCAAAGCCTGCCTACTTTTGATGACATGAGATTCAAGACCCCCTTAAATAAAGTAAAGGCAGCTGATCCCGATTTCCTTGATCCTTCATCTGGCTGGGCTGTCGATAGAGTAAGCTGGATGTGCTAGTCGATCTTGTAACCCACGAAAGCTCAAGAAAGAGAATGTCCTCTCAAGGCCGGTCTTTCAACCGCCTCCTTGAAAAATCACCTGACATTCCTCTAGTTAATCTGTCGCGGGGTAGGGAGGTCCCTCTCTAGTTCAGAACCTTTCTTCCAAAGCCTCCCCCGATTCTACTTTTGGCAGGCCATGGTGCGGATAAAAGCTTGTGGGTTTTCTCCTGCTTATTCATTAGGGCGAGTGGATGTCAAGGGGGGGATCATAGTCTTTCAACTCATCTGGAATATCACGGAGCAGCTTCGTGTCCCTGTTCCGGTCCCCGATGCAGCCCCGGCATCAGTAGCTAAAACCAAGGTCGGCCCTCCCCCATAAGGCCCCGGAAGTTTTATCTTATCGAGTGGACTTATCAGCATCACGCTTCAAAAAAAAGTGTCTAACTCTGCGCGTGACTCGCATTGGCAACTTTATCCCACCCTACATCAGCCGGTGTGTGTGAGCTTCGCTCCTTATAGCTATAGCTCTACACCGCCGCCGGCCACTTTCGTTCCTCTACCGTATCCATTGATGGGATTTCTTCTCGACTGGCGTATTACGCACTCGGGCCAATCTACTACACGCTAATAATGGTCTTTTGGATTTAATATCCTACAAAAATGGAAAGTGGTTGGCCGTTCGATCGAGTCCATCCCTTGAAGTCGTACCCTCCCAGGATGCATGAGTCTTCCGCCGATTGACAGAAATGCCGATTAAGCAATTCCTCTCATCCCGATAAAGGGAGTCACCCGTGATTCGATAGTTCCATTTTCCGCTGATGCAGGCCGATTGGGATCCCAGCAGTCAAACCACTGTCTTCGTTCCTCACCCTCCTTCCAATCAAATCTATTCTAAGGTGCCCGGAGGCAGGGGAAACAAAGGAGGGATTGATCGACCAACTTGAACAGATCCATAACCTGGTTCTATCTGTCCTGAATGAGGGAATTAAGGCGGGTATAGTCGAACTGGTTGATTCTAAGGTGGGTGATAAGCAGCTGTATCCGTATCAAGCCTACCATCTCTTCTCACGAAAGTCTTTCCATGCCGTCTCCGTTTTGAAATATCTGTGGCCCTGCAGCCCATCTACACACTCCAGCTGCCTCCTTTTGAGCTAGTCAAGCAGCCGTTGAACACGGACTGAGACTCTCCCGGCCCTTCGACAGCAATTCCTGCACTTGACGTCGGATCTCCTCATTCCCAAATGCGGCGAGAAGCCGCTTTGCAGGGTAGACTCACTCCTACCTGCAACTAAATCTGCTTCTATACCCTCCTCTTATCTTAGCGGGTAATCAAGCCGGAAGAGTGTTGCAGAAAGATCTGCACTTCCCTTTTACAACATAGGAGGGAGGGGCCTCCTTCCTAAAAAAAAGCCTTTCCGATTGCCTCAGCCCTTATCTCTTAAAACTACGGCATCCCAGCGATCCTCGGCTCTGCTAGTTGGCTTTGCTATCAAGGCATAGCATTCTATGGACTCTTCCACCACGTCCAGAAATGCTATGCCAACACCCTTTCTCCTTAGCCAACCAAAGTCTTCTGATGGCAATAACCGCGTTTACCGTTAAAAGTCAACCGGTGTTCTCCCTACGCGGGTAACACCCTACTCGTATTACCATGGTCTTCCGAGTAGGATATGTAATACATAGGGACGACCTCACACCAGGCGTCCTGCTTTAACTTCCCCAGCCCCAACTGATCCACCATCTCCGTGGACGCTATGTTATCCGAACTCCCAGCATCAATGATCATCTTTGCGCTGTCCAATTCGGACATAGATTCGGAATACAGCCTTCCGTCTCCTCCTCCTTTCTGCTGGCGTTGGCTCACGTTGCCACACAATCTAACGACAGCGAAACTGTCTCCTCTCCTAAGCTTCAGAACCCCTGCTATGTTTCCGACTTTCACTTACCTTTAGAGCTTCCCGGGCTCTAGGCTCCACAACGTGCACTCTTCCATCTTCAGCTGGTCTATTCTGCACTCCCCCAGCAGCATTCGTCCGTCTGAACATTGGGACAGTAACGAGAAAAATGCCCCACTCCTCCACATTCATAACAGTTACCGGATCTCCTCTGCAGCAAGCTCTGCTGGCCTCGCGCTCCAAACTGATGGCGTCTCGACGTTCTCCTTGAAGGCGTCCTGTCGCTCTCCCCCTTTAAGAAGTTTGTAAAAAGGCTCAAGTTTTTTGGCTTCCTATAATATAAACCCCTCCTAGGTTGTGGCAACTTTCTACTCTTCCTGAGCTGTCTTGTCGTAAAAAAAGAAAATTGCTTCGAGCATCCGGCTTCACCACTGCTGCCTGCTCTCCCCTTCTTCGGCACTTCCCAGTCCAAAAAAGACCTGATCTTCTCTTGATCCATCTGAATCACACCCTTGCTGATCCAATGGCCAAGAAATAGCACTTTAGTCTGAGTACCTTTCACGTACAGCCTCTTTTCCTGCTACACCCGGAACACAGTACTCAGGGTTCCAAACCTCCAGTGAGTGACTATAAACGATTATGTCATCGAGGTTTTCCTGGTCAAGGTAAGGCTTTGAGTTATCCATTTAAGTGCGGAACAAGACCTGAATTAGGATGATATTCATAGAGCGGTTACTCTTTGTGTACGTTATGGAGTCTCCACTCCATGTTGAAAGCTCTTTCAAATAGCATGAGCGTTGAAAGTCTTCAATTAGACTAGAGCGTTAGATTCTTTTTTTTTTTTTTACTTCTTTCAAAGGGGAATGAATGGAATGAAGAAAAGAAGAGAGGAGGAAAGTGGTTCACTGGAGTTTGTCTCTTGAAAATGGTTATTATCTTGAAGGTCTTTTTCTCTATTTTATTTCATGGTATTAAAGCCAACAAACAAGAGAATTAGGGTGTTAAAAAAAGAACCCCAAACCTGCTTGTTTAGAGAATAAAACTGTTCCTGTCTGCTTTTTCTTTTTTGATTTCTTTTATGACCGATAGAAATGGAAACTTTTTTATTAGATGCCCTATACCCACCCTCTTTGGTAGATCCTAACACGAATTATATACACTACACAATGAGGATCACAATCATTGATACAGTTTGGATACCAAGCTATCTTATCAATATATTTACAAAAAAGCCTTCGATGTAGTGATGAAATTGTGATACATAATCAAACCTATTTGTTCATTACTAAAGAATCCTATAAAATATTTCTATTTATCCTTTGAATTACTCATATATATATCCTATGAATTTCATTTCGCACCGGAAACTATTCTAGGAGAAGTTCGAATCCGTTCCGTTCGGATATTGATCGGTCTTGGTTTGACATGGTTTACGCGTTACTGGTTCCCGGAAGAGTTAATATCTCCATTAGCTAAACCCTTTCTTATTCTTACCTTGCCTTTGGACTCGTATTTTGTTCGTACACAATCAACGGAGGCCTCCCCGACATATCTTGCAACGTCTTCAATAGCATGCTCTTACTTCGTCTTTCCCTTAATAAGTCATCAAATTTGGTGCTTTTTGATCCCCAGTTGCTATGGGGAACAAAGGACGAAATACAATCGATTCCTCCATTTAAGTGGTTCTCGCTTCTCCTTGTTCCTGTTCCTAACTCCTCCCCGGGTAGTCCCCAATGTTTGGCACTTTCCATACTTGATGGGTGCAACATCAACAAATTCGCTCATGATCAAGTTACAACCTAAGATCTATGACCATATTATGTTAACTGTTCGTATTTCGTTCATTCCATCGGTATGCTCCCAGGTACCTGTAATTGTGATCCGTTTGCCAGAACCAAGGGGTCTTTCTGTGGAAACCTCCACGAACAATCGTCGTTTTTTGATGGTTTTTCCGCTTCTCACAGCTGCTCTTTCCACACCTCCGGATATCTGGTGCCAAATCGTCGCCCCTTTCCTTATTTTTTCGATAATAGAGTTGGCTATCTCTGTGGCATCGATTGTACAAGTTCGTGAAGAGGGCTGGACGAGTGGAATGAGGGAGAGCGGCTCGATCGACAAAAAAGAATAGTAGCCCCCTAGAACCTGGCAAAGTCATTATCATTATCAATGAATTCCCGAGTAATTCTCAACCAACATATGCGATTCATTCCCGTAAAGATTCTAACACACAGAAGACTCCTTACCTTAGGAGCGGGATGAGTGATACATCCGGCGAGCGCCGGTGAAGAACACAAGGAAAGCAGGAGCTCGACTATTGAGATATTCCATCAAGAGAAAGGAGGCAGACTGGTAATAAGGCCGACCGCATAGGGGGAGGGAACCGAAAAGCTAAGCTTTGCGGAGCGGACCAATCTTCCGTACCGCCCCCCTGACTCTCTCCCTATAAAAAAAGCCTGCGGGAAGCGCGAAGAGCTAAGCCACTAATGTCGTGGCGAAGGTTATACCTCGGAAAGTCCGCGAAGTTAAGGTTTTGTATGTATTATATCCTTTCGATCGAGCGACAACTTCTAAGGAAGGTCTTCATTCCCCTTTGAAAGAAGTAAAAAAAAGGGAAATGCAGAGAGATAAAGTTGCAGAAGTGCTTCTAGATCTCATGGAATAAGGCAGAATTTAGAACAAAACTTTCCATCTCTTTGCTTTCATAGAAAAAAAATTTTTGAAAATCCCGATTACATTACCGCAGGCCAAAATGCAATTTGGAAAAGCAAGCCAGAGAAAAGCATCGTTGAGATAATACCTTTCATCCTAATCTCATCTACTGAAAAAGGGGCCCTCTTGATCACCTGAAGATATTTTTAGGCGGAATTGGCATAATTATTACCGTGAGGATTGAGCTGCCAAAAGAGATTATCCTCCCTATAAAAAAGAAAGTATTATGAAGCCAAATGCTCTTGGATGGGTAGTTGAATAGAGGGAGAAATCCTTTTTTCTCCTTCATATTGAATGTAGTCTATCACTTTGAGATCATGAGAACCTTGTGAATTTATATAAATTATGGCATGCATCTCTGAGTAGAGTGGCATGGCCAAACATCATCCCAGAAACGAATCAGCTTACCATTGCCCAACCAAAGTCTAGCCCAAGTTCTGCCTGAAAGTCTTTCTGTATCAAATAAGACCTTTCTAGATGCAGGATATTTAAGAGGTGGGTTGGTCAATCCATTTTTTCCATTGGAGAGGTACTTAGCAGCCAAATATGAGCACCGTGGCTTTTTATTTTCCTTTGGAAATAGCCATAGCCACTTCATAAGAAAGGCTGACTTGGTTGAAGTCCACCTCCTTCGTGAAGGTGATTAAAAAAATCCAGACCATAAAAAGAAAAAAAAAAAAGAAAATCTTTTTTGTATGGGGTGCTAGTAAGGATGAACATGACGAGGTCTTATTTCATTACTTTTTTTTTCAAACATATCTATCTCAATCTTGTGGAAATTTTATCTTCAAATAACATTTGAAGGAGTAGGGAAGGCTACTCTTGGAATTAGGATTATGGTGGGGTCATAAGAGATGGAAATAGTGCTGTCATGTGGAATTGAACAGAGATCCCTTCTAGGGATCAAAGATGCAACCTTTGCAGAAGCAGAAACTCTCCTGCATGGCCATAGTTTTGGCCAAACTATTGATTCTTTTCAAGTCATCATATCAAATCTTAACATGATTAGATGGGCGAATGGTAATAATCAAGAACCTGGGCGCCTATGCTTTATCCTGAGAAATTCTCAATATATGTTGAGTTAAAATTAATCATGTGAAGAGGGAAGGGACTCATTTAGCTGACCGTCAAGCTAACTTGGGTGTTAGGCTGCAGTCTTGTAGTCAGTGGACGGGAGGTCTTCCATTCCAGAAGAGATTGTAATTTCACTCTTTCCCCCACTTATCATCTCTCTGTGGGACTTGTTCCCTCTTCAACTCAGCGCTTTATAGATAGGCATTTTTATTGAGAATGTAAACCACCTTACCTTAAAAAAAAAGTAGCCGAGACAACTCTCCTTCAAGTTGAGCCAATGTACTTGTAGCTTTCTCGAGCGCTGCTGAAGTCTGGGCGTACTCCTCGAGATGATGGGTATCAAATCTTGCCTTGGCCACTGCACCCAGCCTGGCATGAACCCATCTCAGATCAAACCCAATGCACCCCTCCATATCTCGAACGTCCTTCTGAATGTCTTCAAAGACATCAGCTGGGACCTCCCCCATTACATAAGCAAAAAGTTTGAAGATTCTTGGGAAAAGCATGTCTACCGCGTATCCTCGAAGTTCTCTTCTCTGGGGTTGGAAAAAGTTTAAGGGTAAGCTGTCCAGATGGATTCCATAAGGATGGACGTGGTGCGTTGAACACTAAGGCCTCTCCACTCGACGTAATCAGGATTTCTACTCAAACCCAACTAAGCCCTGAGGACACCTTCTGCTCGGAGGGCACAATCCAGCATTTCTTACAAAGTCTTACAACGGATGTGAGCTTAACAACCCTCGTGCCATGCCCAAGCCCTTACCTTCGCCTATACCGAAAGATATTAGTTCATTGATCAACTACCACTTGATCCCCTAGGTAAAGGAATTTTTCTAAGGTGCCAAAAAGTCCCCTCCTAATAAGTAGGGCTTTGCTGGTCTTGCAAGCATTCGTCTACGTTTGCTCGCAAAACTGCTAAGGTTAAGATAGCCAATCCCGTTTTGTTTCGGCAGAAACGAATCAATTTCGAACAGTGTATTATAGTCGACGGGCCTCTAGCGACGATCGGACCCAGATAATCAATGTATTCATCGTGCCCCCCCTGGGTTCGGTGAAAGAATTTAGATTTCCCGATGAGGTAGCCTGCTGGGACTTTGCTAGAAAAGGGATTAGCGGCTTAATGCATGGATTTGAGCTGTGAAAGGCCTTGTAAGTGCCTTGCATGCCTTCCCGCCTTACTATGTCAAAGAGCCAAAAATGCACTCAATGAAGGCCACGATCGATAGTAGGGGTTTCTCTCTCAATTAACAAGCCCAGGGATCACAGACGAGATCTAACCTAGTGGTTTCGCTTTAATTCATTAACTATACGAAGATCTTATTTCTTACCTACTAGATCGATTGAAAGAAGCCTTCGGGTTACAGTCAACTCATAAAATACTCTCCTAAGGAGATATTCTTTCTATCCATAAACAGAAAGGGGGAGAGATTCCTGCTTGCCTACTTCGCGGGTCGAAGGGAGAAGACCTATTAAAAAAAAACAGACAAGAGAAGAGATCAAGATGACTACCAAATTCATACCAGAATCATTGATTGTACTAGCTTAAAATCAAGACCACAATGAGAGACATTCGATCCCAGAATTAGCTCTATCCCACCTCCAATGAGATGTTTTAAGCATATGGGTTAGTGGCAGTTGAATGAAACTAGAAAGAGTGGCAGTTAGATCCTTGAAGGGAAAGGACTTGGCTTCATCTCCCGCAACCGAGATAAGAGTGAAACTAAAGCGGGAAGGATCCGGATTCATTCCATTTTTTTCTTTTTAGTTTGAGTCGGTAGCCAATCGATCAGGACTAGGAGCTGCACCAAGACGGATTAGTTCGCCTTCGAGAAGAAAAAGAAGATCCCGGTTGAGGAGATTGCTTTGACTTTCTTGTTAACCCTACCCGAAAGAGAGTGAGTGGTGGATTCAGAGAAAAGCTATTCTTCTTAGCAGTTTCACAAGTGAATGGAATGATTCTTCCCCCGAGGGTGACTTCACTACCTGGATCCTCATCTCTTGAACTCGTTCTGGCAGCTAGTTTAATGGCACCGGCATCTCATCTAGTCTAGATCGATTCCCTAAGAGCTTCTTCTCTAGCAGGCGATTTGGCCCATTTTCTCTTTCCTGGTAATAAGGAAAGGCCTTTCCCTATCACGACCGCCTTCCTTTATTCGGAATTCATTTGTCTCAAAAGAAAGAGCTAGCGAACCACACCAATTCCATTCCAATTATCTCTGACAGAGCAGGATAGCTGCCATCAACCCTTTAGAGCGAGGGCCCTCCGAGACCAATGCAGAAGGAATAAGAGCCTTTATGCCTTGAGCCTTGAGCGAAATCATTGACCTTGCGCCTGGTTTGATTAGGACATTGCCGCATTTCATCTCAAAGAGGATCTAACTCTTTCTTTCCGGCTTAGCCGAACTACTTGGCTCGGATCAATTCACTCTTTCTTTATCGCAAGCAAATAGCCAAAGAGCTGATGAAAGAGCACCGTCTTCTCTTATTCCTGAAAACATCTTCAGAGCAGTTATTACAAAAAGACTAGCATCTCTAACAGGAAAAGCAAGCAAAGACCTCCCCTTTGGTTTGGTGGCCTCCTGATAAGAGTGAAAGCAGAATCAGAATCAGACTCTTGGACGTGGGATCTTGCCTAAATCAATTTCCATTGAGTGGGGTAAGTCTCAAAAAGCATTTCACCGGCACTCAGCCCTTCTCCCCTTACTCCAAGAGCCGAAACAGCCTCTATTCCTTCAACAGCAGTTAGGCCTTTTTCTAATCCTAAAGCCCTTCTCCCAAGAGTTTCAGAAAAGGCTACCGACTTGGCCTACTTTGACTACGCTATTCTTCTCATTTCGAAAGAAGAAGAAGTAGCCCCGCCGACGACAACAGATTCAATAGCTGGGGATCTTGCTAAGAATGAAACTCCTAACCTTAAATCATAGAACCGGGGATTATTTCCAAGAATCCGAAGTTGGAGCGGGGAAAAAAAAATCCCCAGTGGGTAGGGAAGCTGCCCATCCGTTATAGTTGCTTCAGAAAGAGAAATTGAAAGGTTGGGCGATCTCCTATCCTGTCCGGTCGTTGTGGCAAGCGAATCTATTGAGAGATATATTGAGCCGGTAAGCGGGATTGACTTGCCGAATAGTGATATGATGTCACGAAAAACGGCTGCTCATTTCGTATCTTGAAGAAAGTCAAGCAGGAATAGATGGCCTGCCCCTAGCTCTAACTAATATCTCTACTTTGATAGCACAGGAGTGCTTTCATTCCCTGCCACTTCTATAACTGGCTATTCCTTATCGGCATTTCAAGACAAAATCTTTCATGATCCATCCCGGAATTGGATAGAGAATAGTTGGGATATTCAACAGGGAGGGAACAGAAGGGGATGACATCAGAAGTAGGATCGTCGAACGGTCTTCTGGCTCCGTGGCTCCTGACCTTGGAAGATGGGATTCCGAGACCAGGACCCTTTTTCATAACTTCCGCTCGTTGCATACCTTGCTCCACTACTGTACGAATAGCATTTCCCGCTGCAGTTTGAGCAGCAAATGGTGTCCCTCTTCTTGTACCCCGGAATCCACAAGTACCGGCGGAGGCCCAATAAACCACCCGACCCCTTACATCTGTAACAGTCACAATGGTATTGTTGAAGCTTGCTTGAACATGAATAAGTCCTTTTTTTTGGTATTCTACGTGCACTCTTGCGTGAACCAAGACGTCCATTCTTATGTGAACCAGTTTATTTTTTTTCTTTCATTCCGGGTAAAACCTCCTTGAAGTATCAACTAATGGGGGAGGAGTGAGATTATACAACCCGCCCTTTCTCTTTTTTTCACAAATAGTCAATTTAGGATCTAATTCGGATATCAGAAGGATTACCATATATAACACAAAATTTCTACGCCGATTCCTTCGAATCTAGCCTCCCGGTCTGTCATTATACCTCGAGAAGTATAAATAATTACAATCCCCATCCCGCCTAAAATTTGAAGAATTCGTTGATAGTTAGAATAGATTCGTAGACCAGGTCGACTGATCCGTTTTCAATTTTGAAAAGTTCTGTTAGGTTCTTAGTAGCAATCGGCGACCTTTTTTTCTTTTACTTCACAGAGCTTTTCGTCTCCTTAATAGCTGGAAGTTCTCCAAAAGTATGAAAAGCTGGAGGACTTTGTACCATCCATTCCGGTGTGGTTGGATTCTGTTCAACAGCCCAAGGACTTGGAGCGCATCTTTTGTTGTTTCCACTGCTTGAAGTGATTGCTACGACCACGAAGAAACGACAAATCCCAACTACAGATATATAAGAGCCAGAACTGCTAAGGGCATTCCATCCAGCGTAAGCATCTGGATAATCAGGAATGCGACGTGGCATACCCGAAAGCCCTAAGAAATGCATGGGAAAGAAGGTCGGATTAACCCCGAAAAAAGTGATCCAAAAATGGATTTGACCTAAAGTTTCAGGATATGTTCGACCAAAGATTTTCCCTACCCAATAGTGAAATCCTGCAAATAAAGCAAAAACGGCTCCCATAGAAAGTACATAATGGAAATGTGCAACCACATAATAAGTATCATGTAGAGCAATGTCTAGCCCAGAATTTGCCGGAACTATTCCAGTGAGTCCCCCTATGGTGAACAAAAATATGGACCCTACAGCAAATAACATGGGTGTTTTGTATTGTATCGAACCCCCCCACATGGTAGCGATCCAACTAAAGATTTTTATTCCAGTGGGGACAGCTATGATCATGGTAGCTGCGGTGAAGTAGGCACGGGTATCAACGTCTAAGCCCACAGTAAACATATGATGAGCCCAAACAAGAGATCCAGGAACACCTATACTGATCATGGCATAAACCATGCCTAGATACCCGAAGACCGGTTTTCCCGAAAAAGTAGAAACGATATGACTTATGATACCGGATCCAGGCAGAATGGGAATATACACCTCTGGATGACCGAAGAACCGAAAGAGATGCTGGTATAATATGGGGTCTCCCCCTCCAGCGGGATCAGAAAAGGTTGTATTAAAGTTTCGATCGGTTAATAACATGGTAATTGCCCCTGCCAGTACCGGAAGTGATAATAAAAGTGGGAATGCTGTCACTAGAACGGACCACACAAATAGGGGTGATCTATGCATAGTCATTCCAGGTCCACGCATGTTGGAGATAGTTGTTATAAAATTGATAGAACCTAAAATGGATGAAATACCAGATAGATGAGGACTAGAAATTGCTGAATCAACTGCTCCTCCAGAATGGCTGGTAATACCACTTAAGGGCGGATAGACCGTCCACCCAGTGCCACTACCCACTTCTACTAAGGCTGGGCTTAATAGGAGCAAGAGACTTGGTGGCAACAACCAGAATGAAATATTATTTAATCGTGGAAATGCCATGTCAGGCGCACCTATCAGAATCGGAACAGACCAATTACCAGATCCACCTATCATCGCCGGCATAACCATAAAGAATATCATTAAAAAAGCGTGAGCCGTTATTAAAACATTATAAAGTTGATGATTCCCACCAAGAATTTGATCGCCGGGTCGTGCTAATTCCATACGAATCAGTACTGAGAAGCATGTGCCCATCACTCCAGCAATGGCACCAAAGATGAAATATAGAGTCCCTATATCCTTGTGGTTAGTGGAGAACAGCCATCGGACCGGATTTGTCATAAAATTGAGATTCTTTCGTTTTCTTCCTTATCAGAGAGGGGAGCGGGGCTTCTTTTTGAAAAAGGGGGAGTGAGGGTTGGGGAAGGTCCGGGAAGCCCTCACTTTATTGATGGGGCATTTGGGTCCTTCCTCTCGACAAAACAGAAAGTCTCATTTACTTACGGAATCTCAAATCTCTCTCGCTTCTTCAGTCATCACCCAGATAGACTCTGGTCTCAGACCTTTCGAAATGCATGTGTTAAGCATATAGCTAGAGTTTGATAATAGTCTCAATCACAGATGATTTCGATCTTAGGCGAACGAGGTTACCGGCTCTCCGGCCCCATTTCGGTGCACTATTGGAGATCTCTTTGGGCCTTCCGCTTTCTAAAAAGCAAACTATCTTGATTGGTTGGCCTACTGATAGATTAGCTTTTTCTTCTTTTACGTAATTTCAGAATTCTATTTTTTTTTACTTTGAGCTTAAAAGGAATTTGAAGTATGTCTTGAATCCAATCAGTGCGATCAGTCCAGTCAAGTCCTTGACTTCGGTCGTAGGTTGAAAGTAAAGAGGTAGCCGTTTCGTTCTCCTAGATGCACGAATGAGGAGAGAAAGAAGCAAACGAGCCAGGGAAAGAAAGGAGAGAGAGAACTACTATTGAAAGAAGGCGAATCGCTACTTCTTGTTGTGCCGACACCCGAGAAGACTAATTAGAGATTTGCTAAGCGAACGAGCCTGAAAGCGCTTCTCCTAGCTTGATCTTAAGTCTTATACATTAATTAAGCAATCTGACTTATATGCTTCTCTCCCCTTGCTTTATTACACCGATAACTGCAGATGAAGCGAAGGACATCGATTATCTATTTAGACGAACGAAGAATAAGATAAAGGCAGCTAATTCACCCGCATCTGTTGGAGGAAGGAATGGACAGATAAATACATACTTTTTCTCCTTTCTCCCAAAAAGCTTCCTTTCCTGAATCTTAGCTCTTATCTTTCTTATTTATTCTGACTACTATCACTTTATAAACCGGGCCTGGAGAATTAAACCTTCACGTATCTGGGTAGTACGCCTGGAACAAGAAGGTTCGTCGTACAATTTCGGCGATTACAAAAATAAAGGAGTATATCCCTCTCCCTTAGTGTCTTTCCACTTCCGTCGTTCAGGAACAAACACTTCGCCTAATTCTTTTGAATCCCGGCCCGCTTTTTCCCCACTAACTAATTACGTTACGACCACTGAACAAACTTGGTTGACGAACATAGTTTATGCGCCGCTAATGTAGCGGCTTGTCGAGCGTTTGACAAACTCACACCATCCATTTCAAATGGGATTTGTCCTGTGGACACACGAGCAATCCAACCCGTAGGATTTCCTTTTCCTCTTCCCATTCTGACTTCCGTAGGTTTCCCGGTAATAGGGAGATCCGCGAGAACTCTTACCCATATCTTACCATTTCTTCGGAATTGTCCGCTCATAGTACGATGGAATTGCCCAATTATAGCTCGACGCGCTGCTTCAATGGCTCGATATGAAAGACGACCAGCTCTACAACTTTTAGTGCCATATCTTCCAAAACCAAGTCGTGTACCGTCCGGTTTGCAACCCCTACTACATCTGCCTTTACGATATTTACTATATTTCGTACGTTTCGGATATAGCACGTCCCCTTTCTTTTTGACTATATGAAATCCACACTTTGACACCTGAGATTCCGTAACGAGTAGATACTTCCGCAGGAGCATAATCTATTTTCTGGTTAAATACATTACTAGATGTTTTTCCATACTTTTCGCATTCAGTTCTAGCTATTTCTGCACCTTCTGATCGACCTGAACAACATATACGGATCCCCTCCACCCCTTTTTTCATTACTAATCGAATATCCTTCACTATTTGACTAAAAATGGAGCGAAATGATCTTGTTTTGTTCCTCGGTTGAAAAGAGATATCTTGAGCAATCGGAGAAGCACTTTGATAAACAGATTTGATCTTGACCGACTCAATTAAGGTATTAGTCTTTGTTCTATTAGACAACAAAGATCGCATTTTTTTCACTTCGTTCAAATAAAAGTTGTACCCGTACGGAATTCTTCTGTTTCTCAGTATGATCTCTATCATCATCTCTATTCCCTTTATCAATTCTCCTATCCCACCTAGGTCTATGAATTTCTCTATCAATTCCATTACCTTATCCTTAGCCATGAGGTTCCAACATTTTTTCCTGAATTTTCGTAGGAGTTGTTCCCGGGCATACTCAAAAAAAAGGTTATTATACACCCCAACCCCGTCCCTTGGAAAGAAAAAGGTAGCACCGAAGAAAGGAAAGAGCGAGATGGTGGTTTTTGTTGTTCCCGCGAAGCGAGGATGATTCGACCAGCGAATGAAGTGGGTCAACTTTTTGTCTTCGGCCAAAAACTTTTTCTCGCTGGTCGAGCTTTCGACAAAAAAAGCGAAACGTATTCTCTTATCTAAGCTTCTTCCCTGTGCATTAGCTCCCCCCATGGTAGATGGTTCAACCACGCCCGGTTCCACGAAATGATTGAGAACTACGACAGGGTCGAAATGCATTTGGTTCTTTGTCTTCAATAAGTATTGCATGACCAAATAATTCAAGGAAGGGCGCACCGCAGGGAGGGTCCTTTTAAGTGGATGACTCGTCGGGCTGTCGGAGGGGGACTTCTTTGACTTCTTTGAGAAAAAGAACTTGAATAACTTCGTTTTTCTGAAGGAGTCGTCATTTAGGAGGGCTATGTCATTTACAAGCCCGGCGTATTTCGGATGCTTGAAGGCCCCGCTGACCTGAAGTGATTTAGAAAGATTCTTCTTTATCGATGGTGATCGGTCATGGTATCCATAGCGTTGCTTCTTTTTCGGCCAAATCCTGATTTCGTTTTGCTTCTCCCGGTCGTCGAGCCTGATCGACTCGACTCTTTTCCCTGCCCCCCGGCCTCTCACTTCGTTTCGTTCTTCTTCTGTACCGTCGCTTGAATGAAGACACCCGATCGGCCCGACTTTACCAAATGCCCACCACTGGCCCTTCCCCTTTCCGGGTCTGGATTTTTCGCGTCGTTTCTGTCGTCGTGGTCGACGGGGAAGAAAGAAATGAATGAATGTTCTTTTGGGAAAATGTAGAATAATACACCTACCGAGACGAAAGCCAAAGGTGAGTCTAGTAGGTGGACGTATCGAACCGAAATAAGATCTAAGATTGACATCTTGATACACTGATTTACCATAATAATAAATAGAGTCAATGCGGACTCCGCCGTGGGAAGAGCCGCTTCTTTCTTGCTTGATAGGGGGGGCTTCCATTCACCAGCGCAGACTAAAAGTGCTCTCCGAACCGTGCTGGATAGTCACCCATCACACGGCTCTCAAACCCAACCTGTGGTGGATCCCGGGTGACAAAGTAAAAGCCTTTGATCCTTTGCCCCATACTTTGAGATGCTCCTCCCCGCCGATCAAGCAGCGACGCTGCTCTTAGCTTTAAGCCGCTATCGTTCGGTTCGGATAAGTCAAGTCCCTTCGGTCAGTTCGCTCAGGTGATCCTCCCTTATCTTCCCTAACGTTCAGAGTTGTTCTGGTTTGAGAAAGGAGCACCGGCCGAGCGCCCTGAATGAATAAGAAATTGACAGCAGAGGTAATTGCAGATTCTTATTCGAACGAGTTGAAGCTAACAACATGTCGATTACACACCGGGGGTTGGTAAGAACTGAGGGACAATGCCCCTCTTAAGTGGGCCTACCTGCGAAGCAACTGGTACTTGAGCGGGGGGGGCGGTTTGCTTTCGTGCAAGGCCCTCGCAGCAGGAAGAGGCAGTTGTCATTTGAAAGAAAACGCTCTTTGTTTGTATAAGGTTCCAAACCTTCGCACCCTGATGAAAAAGCCCTTTCTTTTCTATCTTATTAGTAAAGCCTAAACGTCCTTATTGAAGCCTAGCTAACGAGAAATCAAAGCGATAACGCACCTTTCCTAAGATTAGAATCGAAATAGAAGAGAAGGCCTTTCTTTCTCAAAGTCAACTTCCTTCCCTTCTTGCTTTAGAAAGATTGCAGCTAGCGTGCTGGACTAATATAATAGAAAGAAAAGGCTCTTCTCCTGTTTTACGAATCTACAACTCTCTTTACTGAGCGAGACTCCATCTATATCCCTACTAGTGGTTATTCTTTCCAGGCCATTTGTTTGACAGCTTAAACTAGACCCCACTTTCGATTAGATAGGTTTCGGTCTTAATCAAGATAGGTCAAGGGCGCGTCGGAACGGTCGGTAGCTACTTAGTCTCATCCGAGAGTCTAATCTCCTTGTACTGCTTTTTTTCTTTTTCAAAGAAAAAAGGTCGATTTAGGCTCCTTCCCTTCCACCGCATAGCTGCGGTAGCAGGTACTACGAGCCCTCTGTCCCACGCATTTAACCGGCTCGCGTGGTTCACCGGTTCCACCGAAAACTCTCATTTGTTGAAGCGGAGCATAGTGCGCTTTAGGCGCCGAGCGAGAAAGGTCTCTTCTTTCGTTTCGTTTTATTCACTGATCTGAAACTTAGCACTTGTTTTCTTATTGATTCCTGGGGCGGCGGCGTTCTTGAATGAAGTCTATCCGAACCGAATTAGCACTTCTCAGATCAGGCGAGGCCTCTCCAGCGGAGCTGGGCGCCGGGGCCCTGGCTGCACTAGCGATTGGCACATAGGGGAGTGGTTGCCCGGCTTTCTCGGCCTGGTATCCTGCACCTCGCGTTCATGATATCTACATTCAACTGTGCCCCGGAGACACGGTCGAAGCACGCCCGCCCAGTGTGCTTCTTTCACGACATGCTCTGGTCCCGGGTGTCTTCCAGTGGTCTTCTAGCGTTAGAAGAAGTCGTGTCCGTCCCGGACATCTGCAACGCCCTTCCCCGCCTTTTTTTTTGAATATGGGGCGAAGGAAAAGACTGACCCCTTCGGTGACTTTCGCGGTCGCCCTCAAACTACGATTTAGATCAAGTCTTACCGAAATCGGATTTCCTTTTCGTGCCATATGCGCTTTTTACTTTTTTTCCCCTTTTTTAGTCCCGGTCCAATATTAGTTCTCGAAGATCTTCGCTTCTGTGTAGAAGCAAACTCTCCAAATTTATTCTCGTATATATTACTTTTCCCCGGATAGCCCCAGGATTTCCTTTAGATAGTCGGATTTTCTCCCAAATCTCTGGAAATCCCGAGTAACGCTATCGAAAAAGTCTAACCGTCTCTGGTCCCTCAGCTTTTAGCGTTCTGGGGCCTTTATACAAAGATATCAAAATCTTTGTACCAAGCGAAAGAAAGTCAATATGAGATTTGCGTTGGTTTTTCCAACGAAACAGTGAAAGATGCTGTTTTATCCTTATCCATGGATGGAGGGAGTGAATGGGGGGGGGGTATACGCCGAATTGCCTACATATCTTCTTCAAAAGAATCAGACCATTGTAGTTCAGTTATCTGACTTTTCCATGCAACGCATTCTTTTCGATCTTGTACCCGCTTGCTTCGCATAGGCTACGCAAGCGGTACACTGAACACCAACCCAATCTCGATGAAAAAAGTAGAAGCAACTAAAGAAGGGTGACGAAGCTTCTTTGCGTCCCATAGTGCTGTCGCACTAAGCGACTACCGTTCCAGAGTCGTACAACGAAGTAATTAGCATACCAGAGTGACGCAAGGCTCTAAGCTTGTACCTTATAAGTAAGCTCTTTATGCTCTCTCCGCTCGCTCCTTTTCGTAGCGTAGATCTTTCTTCTCTTATGAGATTTTGAGAAGAGTGAGTGCGCTTTCGAAAGTTTCGACTTTTCGATCAGCCGTTGCTCCCCGTTCACTTAGCCTACGAACTCCGGCTCACTTCCAGCTTGGATCACTTCTGGCTCGCTTAGCCCTAGCTCGAAACAGCCAACTCACTTCGCCTACGCAACGAAGAGAAGTAGTTTACTTGCTTAGCTCGAACATGCCAACAGCATTCCGTTCACTTACGCAAGATTCACTCGTTTACTTGTTAGCTAGCGCTATTCCACATCTTAGCTTTCAGGGAAGCCCACGGAGCGGTTCTG
>CATIUR010000087.1:0-12500 GCA_949592205.1 Helichrysum umbraculigerum | reverse complement strand
AGAAGTGAAAGATGAAAGCACTATACCAAACGTAAGGGTAAACCAAATCTTTCTAGTTCAGCTAGCCTATTTGGCGCTGTGTAAGAGCTCTATGCCATCTATAGCAGCCTGCTTGATTGACTGCTTGAAAGTTTAATCTAGGAAGGCCGGATATAGGGAAAAATCCCCACATATGGTTAACAGCTTTAGGAGTGCCTGCTCCGGGCTAGAGAAAAGAAAAGAGAGCCTATTACTTAAGCTGTGAAAAAGAATTGCTAGTGAAAGTGTTCTTTTTTTAGTCACCGATAAAGAAAGTAGCTAGGCTTCCTGGTGGTATGAAAGAAAGAGATCTTAGTGTCTTAACCAGAGACCTAACCTAGAATGACTCTGACTCGGTCGGAGGAAGAAAGACGAATGAATACCGAAGAACTCAGAGTTGGACTGACCCGAGCTTCTCTTCAAGGTGTGGTAAGGTTTCTTATTGGAAGAGCGTTGAGGCTACTTTCTACTGGTTATCTCATAGGACAGCGCGAACACTGCCTTGTAACAGTCACTGACCATACTATCAGGTGAGATGAAGCAAGCAAGGGAAGAGTTTCGAAAAGCTATTGATCCTGGTTTTTTACCTAGAAAGATAGTAATAGAAAGAAAATAGACTGTGATGCCATATAGTGAACAAAAGGCATAATAATGTTTAGTTAATAGGCTGATCACCACTGCCTGAGTCTGATAGAATGCGTTCTTTGATACTTGTAGCCTATCAACGATTGATCTATGGGGTCAGAAAACGATGTTCGAAATCGTTTCTCTGTCCTCGGGAATAACATATTAATAAGAAGGCGATGTATCCTGCTATACGAAAGCGGTTAATTACGGCTGGAGAGACATGGTTACGCGCTGTCCCACCATTATGCGGTGTGGTTAGCTGCAGAACTTTCGGGCATCAAAGGGTGTTTTCGTGAGTATGTGGTTCTTGGGGATGATGTGGTGATTGCACACCTTCTGGTTGCTCTATCGTATGAGAAACTTTTGGCTCTTCTCGGGAAGGGCTGGTCTGCTTGGGTAGCTCAATTCCAAAGCGTAGCTGAAGCACCTTTTCGGGGCTAGGCATAAAAGCTTCCGCGGAATAGGAATAGCGAATGCAGGCACAAGAGAAAGGGTAATTTACCTTCAGGGATGAATTCTGACAGCTCTTGCCGGGACGTTTTCTAACTGTAGGAGCACACATTGGCTAATTCCATCGAGTAGGTCTTTTGTCTAGATCTTCTCTTTATCTTTCTCGCCCATACCACCCTATTTAGATTTAAGTGCACCGCTTCCTTTATAGATAGATAGTAGCAGACCGAATGACCGAGCCCTCCAGCCGTCGCACAAAAAAGCAGTGGCAGGCAGGTAACCGACTAAAGACAGCATTCCCAGTACGAGCAACGAAAGCCATTAACGGCAGTTTCCCAGCTTACCTTACTACCGGTTCTTTCTTAATCCTGACGTAACTCATTTTTTTTTGGTGCTTATTGCCCATCCAATCCGTACCTAGCTAGATGGTTTCACTGTAGCCGCTAGAACCGCTATCGGTGATTCCTGCAGTAAGCACTTGTCTTTCATTACCTGAGCTGGCACTCCGGGGTAGTGAGCAGTCTACAGAGTAGCTTGGCCATAAAAGTCCAGTGTACCTGGTTAAGACAAGATTTTCACTCATCTACCTTTGATGTGGGGTCTAAAAATGACTCTATGGCCTTCCTACCCTCTCAGACCATTAGTTAGAGTACTTTCTTTGTAGTTATCAGGCATGTGAAGACACAATCTACTTAGAAGGAAAGTTGCTGTTACTCAACTTTAGAGCACCATCTCACCATATCATAAGCTTTCCAGATGTCAGTCCAGTGCCAATTCAAAAGAAAGGCTCTTGGCCGATTAGTTGGCTTAAAACGGCCGATATGAGCTGAGATAGTCTCGGTTCTATGAATCTGTTCCCGAGGGTCGAGCTGCGTTAAGCTCTTCTTCTCCGATTCTGTTAACGCCGTCAACGCGAACTGCCGATGCGGCTTCTGACTATGCTTTCTGCGGTCTTCGTTTCGACTCTTCTGCTGTGAAAAAGAAGAGGTTGTTCTCAGGTGTAAAGGAAGAGCAGATAGTAACAAGTGAGGGAAGGAACCCCAAGGAATGAAGAAATCAAAGCTCTCTAGCCGGGATATCAAGATTCACGTGCGAAGGGACAAGCGAAAGGCTTCCTGGTATAAGAAAGAAAGTAGAGCTCGGCAAGGTCTTCTGTGAGTGAACGAGATGAGGATCGAGGCTGTGTTGTTCCACCAGGGTTGGTGCTTTCTTCGCGAGTATGTCTGTTGATGGCGCTGTGTCCTATCAGCTCAAGGAATGCAGCCCAACTCAATGTCTTACGCATTAGCGGCATTTGCTACATAATCCGCATCAGTTGTCAGATATTTTACTATAAGGTAAGTGAGGACTTCTTCCAAGAATGGATTTTTCAACATCGCTGCGGAGGGGCTATGCTGCTTACTGTAACTGTCAAATTTGATTCCCTTCCCCTTTTGCCGGAGCAGGACACACATAAAAGAAATGGCAAAAAAAGACCACCTACACGCACGGGAACCAGAACAAAAGAAGGAGATAGGATCCACCTGCACGCCCGAAAGGAACCAAGACCAGAAGATGCGGCATCGAGACCTGAAGGCTACCGAGGAACCACACGCTAGTTACTAGTACCCCCCGACAGCTGCCACCTGATCAAACCGGGAAAGCTGGAACCGTGCCATCTTTAACCCCAGCTCTCTCTCTTGTTTTGGTTTCGTGCCCTTTAGGCATCTCTTAAGGGATTGACCAGTATCTTTCTCTTTCTGGTTTTGACATCTTGTCCTATTAGATTTATGCTCTCTCATCTGTCTTAGTAGAGACCCTATCTTTACCGCCACTCCTCCCCTAACTAAACCAAGAGCTTCTTTTTATTTACTAACTTGACTTTGCAACTCGAAGTAGCAGATTTGACCTTTCCTGCTTAGTGGAGCTAGGCTAGGAACCTCTTCTTAACTCAACGACTTACGGGCACACATCTCATGGATACCCCTCTTTTCTTGAGCCAGAGTAGGGGGCTTTTGCGGCATCTAGTTCAGTATCAGATAGAGTAGATAGTTGACTCCCTCGGCTAAGAAGGTTGATTTATCTGTCACTTCTGTAACTTCTCTTTAGCTTCTTAATTGAATTGGTTAGATGGGCTCACTAGCTATATCGCCTTCGTCGAAGTCATTTCATAAAGAAACCAAGAATTCTGCTATTTGATGAGCTGCTTACCTCCCTTGATTTCCTATTCGTGACTCGAAACAATTCGTTATTGGCAGGCAGAGCTACTGATTCTAAGAATGCAGCAACACCTTACTATCATCGACAACAGCACGTACAGCAACCACCCCTTAGGCGAATAGCTTCTAGGAATAGCGCTCCTTAGGCCTACTTTCCTTTCTCCCTATCCCATTCACTTGGCTGCACTTCCCTGCCTTAGGTCAATCAAATTTGATCCATTTTCTACCAACTAAACCTAATAAATAGAGCGTCTTGCCATTGCAATATCGAAGGAGAAATTCAATGCTTGAATAAAAGCCATACAACCATCCCTTCCCCCCACCTAGTCCATGAACTGCTTCCGAAAAGGAACAGAACACCCAGGATTCGAGAAGGACTAGGCAGGCTCTTTAGGGCGATTCTCCTCTTCCTTAGACATAAAGTTAGACCCACTAGGTAAATAAAGGAATTTACCAAGGTAAGACACATATCGCAATATTACATCTACCTTTGCCTTACCCACAGAAAGCCTTCGCACAGATTTCCTTCCAACGTTTTTTGCTAAGACCCGGAGAGAAAGCATAGTCTAGTTAGTAGTCCTACAGAAGCCAGAATAAATCCTATAGATTAGAAACTGTAACCTATAATCTTGATGCACTCTAATACCTAAAATATTATATGCATATCCTCACCAGGGAAGATGCGCAGAAAAAGCACCTTTTTTCACTTTATCACGGGATTGCGAACTTACTTATCCTTTTGATGAGAATGCCACTACTCTTACTTACTATCTTCAAACCCGCCTATTGACGTGTCTGGATCAGGTGAATCGCATGGCTAGATATCTCCTTAAGCGAGATATCGTTAACTCCTTAGTTCCTTAGAAAAGGATAATAAGGAGAAGAAAAAACCCTAGCATTCTGTCGATCCTCCAACATGCGTCTGATCCTTTTGCCCCTTACTCTGCTGGATTGAAAGCGGATGCAAGAGAACTCTCAATGGCTGCAAGTAGAACTGCCATGGAACTATATGGATAGCAACACCCTCCGGATGGAGATATCTTCACTTTTATTTCAAGCCTATGTCTTTCGCTTGCCTAAGGTTAAGGTAAAAAAAGAGACAGCTACAGGACACTACGGGGACTGTAAGCGATCTAACAGAACAGGGTTGTTGAACGGAACTCTGACTAGAGATATCAAATGACCTAGGGGACTGGACATCTAGATGTAGCACAGGATGTAAGAAAAAACACGACTGACAAAGCTGCACTTAGCACTCCAACTACTCGCTTAAACATGAAGAGAGAAGAAAGTAGAGCATCCCTGGGAGTAAAGACGGGAATTACCTCTTACGAGATAGAAAGAACCTCAGAGGACGGAAAGAGCCAAGGTCGTAAAGACAAAGGCAGAAAAGCCTAGGTATAGGTAGCGAAAGTCAAGGCTGTTATCCCAACAACGATCACACCATCCCGAGAGTCAGCCCATCCATCTTCCCTCGCTCTGAAGCTAGAGCAAGCGCCATCCCAGCGAAGTTGAAATCCAAGGAAGGTTCGGAAGGTAATACCTGGAAACTAAGAAAAAATCCTCGCTTCGTAGCCAGCCGGTCTAGCTTTTGAATATGAGTGAAAAGTAGCTTCTGCTTCGCTATTAAATCCCTCACTTTCTAAGAAGATCAATGGCAAGCCCTCCTACGATGACAGTAACGAAGTCTCGAAAGATAGAGGTTCTCTATCTTTACACGATAGGAGGAACCATACGACAATGGTTCTAGACCCGTAACCCCATAACCTGTAGATGGCAGAATACGAGAATAGGCTTTGTTAGGGGATAATAGAAAGACATCCAAGCCAAGGAAAACCATCTATAAAAGGAAAGTTATCAATTAGCACTTTAGACCACCCAAGGAAGAAAGAACAAAAGAACTAGAACTTTAATCTCTGGGAGGGGCGAAGCAACTCGTAATAGATAGAATAGAAGTTCCAAGAGATGGACTTGCTGGGGCAGTTACTAGCCGTATAGTTGCAGTTCCCTATTGATAAGCTTAAACAACTCCTTATTATCTTATGTTATGCTTTTGGAAGAAATTACCCAGTCAACCTCCCTTAGTCTCATCCTTTACACCCGGTCCAACATCTAGGGTTATGTCGTGGCTGCAGCCTACTATCTCTCTAATAGCGAGGGTGCTTTCATCCCTTCGTGATGGAGTCATATGACATTCAAAGCCTTCTCTTTGAGATAGGTAACAGACTCTGCTGCTAGCCTTTCGAAATCTCTTTGTCGAGATCACGAATCAGCAGCTATAGAAGGAGTTGTTCCAGAACCCGCAGGCATACTTTTGTTGTAATTGTAAGAAGGGCTACTGGTATGACATCAATCACTCTTAGAGTCTTAGCTGGGGACATTCTATTCCGAAAGTCAGGTCAATGCCACAGCTTCTTCTCAAGCATCAACATCAAAGTGCTCCAATGCCCTTACTTGAATCTAATCGTTGGAGGTCGATGTCCAGGGAAAGAGTCAGACCAGAGAATGTAGTGACTAAGAAGGAAGGTAAAGGAAAGCCAGTCAAAAGCTCGAGTAAGAACGAGAGGAAGAAGAAGCAGTCGAGCTCAATTTCTTCTTATTTGTAATTCTATTTTTTTCTTTGGCCCTTCTTTCCTCTTATCTCTCTTTTCCGACTAACGCAAACATGCTACCGTTAACCATGCTACCACAGAGAAAGTCAAGCTGGCTCTTCCTGCTCTCGTATCCGAGGAAAGCTAACTTCATTCCTAAGCGGTCCTAGTCTTCTTTTCTTGGTGTGATCGTATCGGCGTACGAATCCGGAGTGATGGCATAGAAGGAGCTGCAATTGAATCAAAGAAGAAGTTGTTGTGCTAGAATCCACTGTTACAGAATAGGCAGCTATAGAATCAGCTCGGTTCTTTCTTCCGCCTTTCATAGCAATCCGATGATCCTGTAACTACCGCAGCCGAAGGGCTTCCCCTCTTTCGCCTATATCGAATTCTGCTACTGCTTCAATGAAAGGTAAGGTCTAACTAAACCGGCTCAGTACTATGACCCCGACTCTGTTTCTCTATCCCTTTCCCGACTCTGTTAAGGAGGATCGCTAACCCAACTCTTTGAATCTCTGACTAAGCCTGTTCCTCGAGTACCGCTTGCTAATCGGCTAACGGAACTGGTAACCATTGACTGCTTCTTCTCTTGTCTTTAACGAGTCACTCTAACTCTCTCCTCTGTCTACGCTCGTTCCTGTCCTTAAACGAAGCTCTCTCCGGTTGCTTCCTTCTCCTTGCTAAACTAGAAATGATCTCTTACGACTAGCATTGCGATTCACGCATCTCGCACAACCGTGCCTGAGATATTAGTGGTGAATACTCTTTGTATACTAGCTGTCTCACAGGTTCTCGTTAGCAAGGATAGAGAGACAAAAGGATAGCTTCGAAAGTAGGTAGGCTAGGGAGATGCTCAAACCGGGGCTGGATCGAATTCCTGTAAGACTTCTATCCTTTTTCTCTTTCTTTCTTACTATATTCCCCTGCCCCCTATATTCAATTAAAAGACTAGAAAAAGGGGCATTCTTAGTTGAAAGGACTTCTACCATGAACGGACTCTTTGCCTTGGGGAAAGAACTTCCTTGGCTTACTAATGACCACTTCGAGAAGAACCTATTTTCAGTCTAATGCCACATCTGACTCAACAGCTCCTTCTTCCTCTGAGAACTCTACTTTTCTTCCTGCCTCCACTACTGGTCTGTCTTCTGCCGTTCCCAGTGCTTCCCTAGTGGCATCTTCACTCATGACAGACTCAAGCATCGAGTCTTCATCGCTGTCACAGGCTACGGCTTTGCAGTCCTACACCACTGCATCTGGTTCGTTGTCCTTTGTGAACCCGAAACCATTGTTGCCCGGGTTCATGGACCGACTGCAGGACCCTCGGCATCTATTCCACAGCCCTCCTGTCATGTTTTCATGCCTTCCCCACAGGTATATACCACGGTTCCCTCTGCTGCCTTCTCACCGTTATACACCATGTCTTCCAATGCATCTCCTCAATCTTTCCCTTCCACCTAACAGAACCCATCATCCTTCTCACCTGCGCCCCTTCTTGCTGCACGCATCTCGTATCCATAAAGCTAGACTGCCGCAACTATCTTCTCTGGAAATCGCAGTTTGAACCTATACTCATCAGTAATGATTTAATGGGCTATGTGTAGGGGACCTTCCCATGTTCCCCTCAATTCATCAGTGATGCCGAAGGAAGGGCTCATCTCAACCCCGCTTATAGTGCTTGGGTAGAGAACGGATCAAAGTGTTCGCTCTCTAGAAGATTTGCTCGGAGCTGTTCACTTTCACTCGGTCGGCTGGTATCTTGAAACCTCTTCGCTTGCGGGGGGCAGGAGTGGAAACGTCTGAGAGAGCGCTTCGCGAAAGAATCGTGTGGCGCGGCGAAGGGTTCCCGTTGGGGTTCCCGGCTCTCCTGGTCTCCACCTACTTGTGGAAGAGGGGGGTGAGTTGATATTAAGGTGTCAAGGCGCTCGAAGAAGGCCACAAGTGGAAGCAACCGATGCTTTGGTCATTCAGTTGACTCCTTGCTGCCAGTCCGTGCTTGCTGTCATGCTGGCAAAAGCGGGGCTTTCGGTCGGTTTTACCTACTATTGGATTTGAACCAATGACTCTCGCCGTATGAAAGCGATACTCTAACCGCTGAGTCAAGTAGGTCAAGCTGAGTCAAGTCAGAGAAAATAGACCCCTATAAGTATACAGAGAAAGCCGCGCAACCTAAGTGTTCCCCTTACTATACAAGGGGGGGCGGAGCGCTAAGAAAGAGAAAGCGTTATCACTATACGAAATGAAGCAGCGGCTAGCACGCTAAGCTAAGATCAAACCACTTGGAGAACGCGGAGCCTTTCTTTCTCGGTCGTCTGTCTTAATAAGTTAAGCGGATTCCGATTCATGTGGTCGTTCTCTGCTGCATTGGTGTTTTCACTCCCCAACTCTCCACCATAACAAAATGTTTCCACTATATCTCAGGAGTAGTCAAAGGAAGTACGGCGGGTCCGAGTAGGAAAAAATGAACTAAGAAGTAGGGCATAGAACAATGGATCAATTCATTCAACAAGATCCGTTCGGATCAGAACCAGGATGAATGGGATTGGTTTGACCTCTCGCTCGGAATTAACCCGCCGCCGACAGATGTCCCATGCCACGTTTCGTGAACAGCTATGCCCGAGAATTAATGAATTGTGATATAGCGCCGAATAAGTCACAGCTCTATTCCCGACTTGAAATCCATAAAGGACTTCTAAGGGAGATAAAATAGGGGGCCCTAAAATGCCTCGGGACGACTGCACGTTACATCATAGCAGCACGACCAAATGGAGGCGGAAAGCCGGTTGGGCGCTAGCGCTTTATATTATACTAATATATAGAATATAGAATGAAATTGAGTTAAGGGGCCTTTCCCTTATTAGTAAAGTTGCTCGAGGCCGAAAATGAGAATACAATCTAGAAGATCTGGTCGAATGGTAGAAGAATCTATGGATTCGTTAGGAATCAATAGTCGTTGGCTGGACATACGAGTCACAACCGGCCGGGAAGAGGAGAGATCAACGACGGAGCTACTAGCTACTAGTTGTAAAGGAAAGGACAAGACCACCTTTCGTACATTTCTACTGGTCCAGACATTCGAATAGCGAGCGAAAGACCAGGAGATTGCATCTAGAAAGCACTTCCAGCAGGGTTGACGGCTGTGTGGCCCTCATTCAGCTGGAAGTAGGAAATCAATCCCGGCACGACCGATGACTTAGTCTCCTTCTCCGCTTCGACTCAACCCACCTACCTAACCTCTTAGAAAAGATCCGATAGATAGCAGCTACCTAACTTTTAAGCCCTTCACCAATCAAGGTCTTTCATCTAGTAAGTCCTAGTACTATGTTCTCCAAGCTTGACTAATAGAATAGGCAGGCCCTTAGCTTCAACTAGTTCAGTTTGAGTCTTTCTCAGGAGTAGTTGCATTGCAAGTAGGCAGAAAATAAGTAGTGCGTTAGCTTATCTGTTCATTTTCAAACAACCCTTGTTTGTGCTCCTTTATCTTTCTAAGCCGCTCTCGCTAGCAGGGAATCTAGTTCAGCAAGGTCCATAGGGTGAGCTCGCTTGAAGCTGGGGCGCGTCTGGTGGTATCGTATATAAGATCACACGGCTGCTTTTAGGAGCGATCTGTTCATCCAACTCGAAATATCGTAAGTAAGAGAAGAAGAAGAATCTGACGCCCAAAAATTCCCATGTCTTTCTTGGTTGGACCAAGCAAATCAGTCTTCCTGAATTGGAAGAGCAAAAGAACAAGTCTCTCCATTTTTTTGGGGGAGCAGAGCAGTCAAAGAATGAAACAGATCAAATGATTGTTCTAGAATGGCTATTTCTCACAATTGCTCCTTGTGATGCAGCGGAACCATGGCAATTAGGATCTCAAGACGCAGCAACACCTATGATGCAAGGAATAATAGACTTACATCACGATATCTTTTTCTTCCTCATTCTTATTTTGGTTTTCGTATCACGGATCTTGGTTCGCGCTTTATGGCATTTCCAAAAAGAAAAAAATCCAATCCCGCAAAGGATTGTTCATGGAACTACTATCGAGATTCTTCGGACCATATTTCCTAGTATCATCCCGATGTTCATTGCTATACCATCATTTGCTCTCTTATACTCAATGGACGAGGTAGTAGTAAATCCAGCCATTACTATCAAAGCTATTGGACATCAATGGTATCGGAGTGCGCCTCTTCACGAGGGTGATTTAAGTGCAACGAAATGCCTTAAGAATATGGTTCGCGAAGCATCTGGCTTACCGGTAATCTCCCATTCCCCGCCGTCGAGAGACTTAAAATAACTATAGCATGCCAGAAACGGGGAGTTGAGATGGTTAGACCTATACCCCGAAATGCTCCCAGCATAGAAGCCTATGGTTCCATCTTGTTGTTGCTGGAGGTACACATCCCTCTTCTCGGTGTGAAGCGATATACGAGAAATAGATGCTCAGCCTGAAATGTCCGATAACGGCGCTGAAGTAGTGAATCTATCGGCACCATAGCTGTGGCATACAACTTTGGACCTAACGGCCGGCCCAGTAACCTTTTCGGAAGTGGGGGATCCCCGTTGGCAACAACCACGGTAGTAGTTGCGGGAACTACTGGGCCGGGAGAGGACAACCTCTTGTTCCTGCTCCTCTTTCTTCGCTTCGGGGACGGAGGTCCTACGGTAGGTAACAGCAGGTACAAGCAACTTGACCGAAGGGGACCAGCGCTTCTACTCTTCCACCGAGGAGCCGTTCGCAGCGAGAAGCAAGGGATGTCGTGAACGGTGGGAGGTCACAGAGAATTTACCTATTCATAGAGTGATCCTATGATCGATACAGGATATAGACTATCTCTTTCTTTATTCGATTCTTTTTCTGAAAAAAAAAAAAGAAGGGTGACTCCACTTATCAGCTAGAGTTGGGGGTGGGACTTGTTGGCATAATGCAAGCTGGAACGTGGGAATTCGAGGTCTCATGAACTACTACTAAAAACCTACTTTTTTTTTCTTCTTTGGACAAACGATATCAGGTCAGGTCTATGGATGGATCCAGATCTACGGGCCGGCCGGCCCCGGCCGATGAGCATAGGGAATCTATACTCGAGCGTTCAACTGGGCCCCTGACAGGATAGGTGAGGAATCACTCTTGATCTTTTTTATTGGGGCCTACAACTTCTCCGAGCCGACTAGCATCCCTTTCCACTGCGCATTTCTCGAACAAAGAAGACGACCTATAGGATCGAATTCGCTTTCCATGGTGAACTGGTCGTCCCATACCTTCTGCCTGTCTCATATGTGTGGAACCTGGTCTTTTTCGGTTCCAGCCCCCCCTCGAATACATAGGGTAGGTAGGACTGGGTGAGAAAGGGTTCCCTGTTGCCAATAAACTTTCCCCGGCCTTCGATTCCCCTTACTCATAAAGGGTCTTACGGTCGGTACTAACTAAAGAAAAAGAGTCTTCTTTCTAAGAGTAGGCGTGGAGAGCTTTTTGCGGGGAAACTTGCAAGTACAGTTTGGGGGGGAGACGGGCGTCGACCCAACCTTATGAGTATTCGGACTATAACAGTTCCGATGAACAGTCACTCACTTTCTGACAGTTATACGATTCCAGAAGATGATCTAGAATTGGGTCAATTACGTTTATTAGAAGTGGACAATCGAGTGGTTGTACCAGCCAAAAGTCATCTACGTATTATTGTAACATCTGCTGATGTACTTCATAGTTGGGCTGTACCTTCCTCAGGTGTAAAATGTGATGCTGTACCTGGTCGTTTAAATCAAACCTCTATTTCGGTACAACGAGAAGGAGTTTACTATGGTCAGTGCAGTGAGATTTGTGGAACTAATCATGCCTTTATGCGTGCGCCCGAAAGATAGGCCGACTGCTGAGCCCACCTCTGGCTCAGCCGCACCACCCAGGGTGCGAGCCACCCGAGAAGCAAGCTATTACAGCGAGCGGCTGGAGCAGTATGGAGCCGAGGAGCAAGGCAGTAGATAAGATAGAAGAAGGGGTCAGGCTCCCGGTGGAGCAGAGGATACGGTTAGGATAACGAACTTGAAACGCGGAGCCCGAGCGTCCGGCGAGCGAGTGGTTAGTGGCCAATAGCGCCCTAGTTGATGGCATTCCTCTCTGCGGCTGGCACTCGAGGAACCACGGGGCACTCCATACAGAGCAAACAAGTCTTAGGGATGAGACGCCCCGCGCAAGGACCAATTCTCATTAGGAGGTCGAACCAAGGACCTATGGAAGTCGGGGCTAGCCCGCCCCCATGGGCAACGCAACAGTGTCCTGAGGGAGGAGTTTAGAGGCCTTATAGTAGCACGGACTTTCTTTTTCTTTCTAGGTCATGCGAAGGGGGCCAGTCCAAGATCGTACTGTTCCTCTACAAAGACAACAGACGCTCTCAACGGCTAGGCGCCACTCTCTTTCTGAGTTATTCCAGCTTTTTCATGATTTCGTGCCGCGGTGAACAAACAAACAAAAAAGAGGGCCATCTCAGCGGAAGGAGAAGGACCTGCAACGGCAGAGACTACTGACCCTATTCTTGTTCCTAGCCGTCTTTTACGAGTCCGGAAAGCCTCCTCAGAGGGATCCTCAAAATAGAATAGAGAAGGGCGGGCAGGGCTTCCGCAAGAGCCTCCCCCCTCTTCC
>CATIUR010000086.1:0-81519 GCA_949592205.1 Helichrysum umbraculigerum | reverse complement strand
AGTGGCAAATTTGCCCCTAATTTGTATTTGGATGTGAAATGTGACTCTTAAGGAAAATAAATTGCAAATACGATATTCACACTATTTGAGTGTCAAATTTGCCCCTAATTTGAATTTCGAAGTGAAAATATGACTCTTAAGGAAAATAAGTTGCAAACACGAAATTTACACTTTTTGAGTGGCAAATTTGCCCCTAATTTGTATTTCGAAATGAAATATGACTCTAAAGGAAAATAAATTGCAAATTCGATATTCACACTTTTTTGAGTGGCAAATTTGCCCCTAATTTTGTATTTCGAAGTGAAATATGACTCTTAAGGAAATAAGTTGTAAATACGATATTCACACTATTTGAGTGGCAAATTCGCCCCTAATTTGTATTTAGATGTGAAATATGACTCTTCAGGAAAATAAATTGCAAATACGATATTCACACTTTCTAGTGGCAAATTTGCCCCTAATTTGTATTTGGATGTGAAATGTGACTCTTAAGTAAAATAAATTGCAAATACGATATTCACACTATTTGAGTGGCAAATTTGCCCCTAATTTGTATTTCGAAGTGAAAATATGACCCCTTAAGGAAAATAAGTTGCAAATACGATATTCACACTTTTTAGTGGCAAATTTGCCCCTAATTTGTATTTGAATGTGAAATATGACTCTTAAAGAAAATAAATTGCAAATACGATATTCACACTTTTTAAGTGGCAAATTTGCCACCAAATTTGAATTTGGATGTGAAATATGATTCTTAAGGAAAATAAATTGCAAATACGTAATTCACACTTTTTGAGTAGCAAATTTGCCCTTAATTTGTATTTCGAAGTGAAATATGAGTCTCTTAAGGAAAAATAAATTGCAAACACGATATTCACACTTTTTTAGTGGCAAATTTGCCCCTAATTTGTATTTCGAAGTGAAATATGACTTTTAAAGAAAATAAATTGCAAATACGATATTCACACTTTTTGAGTGGCAAATTTGCTCCCTAATTTGTATTTCGAAGTGAAATATGACTCTCTTAAGGAAAATAAATTGCAAACACGATATTCACACTTTTTGAGTGGCAAATTTTGGCCCTAATTTGTATTTCGAAGTGAATTATGACTCTAATGGAAAATAAATTGCAAATACGATATTAACACTTTTTGAGTGGCAAATTTGCCCCTAATTTGTATTTCGAAGTGAAATATGACTCTTAAGGAAAATAAATTGCAAATACGATATTCACACTTTTTGAGTGTCAAATTTGCCCATAATTTGTATTTCGAAAGGAAATATGACTCTCTTAAGGAAAATAAATTGCAAACACGATATTTACACTTTTTGAGTGGCAAATTTGCCCCTAATTTGTATTTCGAAGTGAAATATGACTCTAAAGGAAAATAAATTGTAAATTCGATATTCACACTTTTTGATTGGCAAATTTGCCCCTAATTTGTATTTCGAAGTGAAATATGACTCTTAAGGAAAATAAGTTGTAAATACGATATTCACACTATTTGAGTGGCAAATTCGCCCCTAATTTGTATTTAGATGTGAAATATGACTTTAAGGAAAATAAATTGCAAATACGATATTCACACTTTCTAGTGGCAAATTTGCCCCTAATTTGTATTTGGATGTGAAATGTGACTCTTAAGGAAAATAAATTGCAAATACGATATTCACACTATTTGAGTGGCAAATTTGCTCCTAATTTGTATTTTGAAGTGAAATATGACTCTTAAGGAACATAAGTTGCAAATACGATATTCACACTTTTTGAGTGGCAAATTCGCCCCTAATTTGTATTTGTATGTGAAATATGACTCTTAAAGAAAATAAATTGCAAATACGATATTCACACTTTTTGAGTGGCAAATTTGCCCCTAATTTGAATTTGGATGTGAAATATGACTCTTAAGGAAAATAAATTGCAAATACGTTATTCACACTTTTTGAGTGGCAAATTTGCCCCAAATTTGTATTTCGAAAATGAAATATGACTCTTAAGGAAAATAAATTGCTAAACACGATATTCACACTTTTTGAGTGGCAAATTTGCCCTAATTTGTATTTCGAAGTGAAATACTCCCTCCGTCCCAATTTAATTGTCCCCAGACAAAAAACACGCAGTTTAAGAAAACATTAACTTCTCTCTTACTTTTTTATAAGATTATAGTTTTACCCTTTACTTTTTTACCTATTTTTTTGTCCTACGTATATAAAGTAAGGGTGAAAAAGGATTTTATCTCATCATTTTTATCCATTTATGAAAGTGGACAATTAATTTGGGACAACCCAAAATGGAATATTGGACTATTAATATGGGACGGATGGAGTATGACTTTTAAGGGAAAATAAGTTGCAAATACGATATTCAGACTTTTTGAGTGGCAATTTATGCCCTAATTTGTATTTGGATGTGAAATATGACTCATAACGAAAATAAATAGCAAATATGATATTCACTGTTTTTGAGTGGCAAATTTGCCCCTAATTTGTATTTCGAAGTGAAATATGACTATCTTAAGGAAAATAAATTGCAAACACGATATTTACACTTTTTTGAGTGGCAAATTTGCACCTAATTTGTATTTCGAAGTGAAATATGACTCTAAAGGAAAATAAATTGCAAATTCGATATTCACACTTTTTGACTGACAAATTTGCCCCCTAATTTGTATTTCGAAGTGAAATATGACTCTCTTAAGGAAAATAAATTGCAAAACACGATTATTCACACTTTTGAGTGGCAAATTTGGCCCTAATTTGTATTTCGAAGTGAAATATGACTCTAACGGAAAATAAATTGCAAATACGATATTCACACTTTTTGAGTGGCAAATATGCCCCTAATTTGTATTTCAGAAGTGAAAATATGACTCTTAAGGAAAATAAATTGCAAATACGATATTCACACTTTTTGAGTGTCAAATTTGCCCCTAATTTGTATTTCGAAAGGAAAATATGACTCTCTTAAGGAAAATAAATTGCAAACACGATATTTACACTTTTTTGAGTGGCAAATTTGCCCCTAATTTGTATTTCGAAATGAAATATGACTCTAAAGGAAAATAAATTGCAAATTCGATATTCACACTTTTTGAGTGGCAAATTTGCCCCTAATTTGTATTTCGAAGTGAAATATGACTCTTAAGGAAAATAAGTTGTAAATACGATATTCACACTATTTGAGTGGCAAATTCGCCCCTAATTTGTATTTAGATGTGAAATATGACTCTTAATGAAAAATAAATTGCAAATACGATATTCACACTTTCCAGTGGCAAATTTGCCCCTAATTTGTATTTGGATGTGAAATGTGACTCTTAAGGAAAATAAATTGCAAATACGATATTCACACCTATTTGAGTGGCAAATTTGCTCCTAATTTGTATTTCGAAGTGAAATATGACTCTTAAGGAAAATAAATTGCAAACACGATATTCCACACTTTTTGAGTGGCAAATTTGCCCTAATTTGTATGTTCGAAGTGAAATATGACTTTTAATGAAAATAAGTTGCAAATACGATATTCACACTTTTTGAGTGGCAATTTTTGCCCTAATTTGTATTTCGATGTGAAATATGACTCTCTTAAGGAAAATAAATTGCAAACACGATATTTACACTTTTTGAGTGGCAAATTTGCACCTAATTTGTATTTCGAAGTGAAAATATGACTCTAAAGGAAAATAAATTGCAAATTCGATATTCACACTTTTTGACTGGCAAAATTTGCCCCTAATTTGTATTTCGAAGTGAAATATGACTCTCTTAAGGAAAATAAATTGCAAACACGATATTCACACTTTTTGAGTGGCAAATTTTGGCCCTAATTTGTATTTCGAAGTGAAATATGACTCTAACGGAAATAAATTGCAAATACGATATTCACACTTTTTGAGTGGCAAATTTGACCCTAATTTGTATTTCGAAGTGAAATATGACTCTTAAGGAAAATAAATTGCAAATACGATATTCACACTTTTTGAGTGTCAAATTTGCCCCTAATTTGTATTTCGAAAGGAAATATGACTCTCTTAAGGAAAATAAATTGCAAACACGATATTTACACTTTTTGAGTGGCAAATTTGCCTCTAATTTGTATTTCGAAATGAAATATGATTCTAAAGGAAAATAAAATTGCAAATTCGATATTCACACTTTTTTGAGTGGCAAATTTGCCCCTAATTTCTATTTCGAAGTGAAATATGACTCTTAAGGAAAATAATTTGTAAATACGATATTCATACTATTTGAGTGGCAAATTCGCCCCTAATCTGTACTCTTAAGGAAAATAAATTGCAAATACGATATTCACACTATTTGAGTGGCAAATTTGCTCCTAATTTGTATTTCGAAGTGAAATATGACTCTTAAGGAAAATAAGTTGCAAATACGATATTCACACTTTTTGAGTGGCAAATTTGCCCCTAATTTGTATTTGTATGTGAAATATGACATTTAAAGAAAATAAATTGAAAATACGATATTCACATTTTTTGAGTGGCAAATTTGCCCCTAATTTGTATTTGTATGTGAAATATGACTCTTAAAGAAAATAAATTGCAAATACGATATTCACACTTTTTGAGTGGCAAATTTGCCCCTAATTTGAATTTGGATGAGAAATATGACTCTTAAGGAAAATAAATTGCAAATACGTTATTCACACTTTTTGAGAGGCAAATTTGCCCCAAATTTGTATTTCGAAGTGAAATATGAAGTCTTAAGGAAAATAAATTGCAAACACGATATTAACACTTTTTGAGTAGCAAATTTGCCCTAATTTGTATTTCGAAGTGAAATATGAATTTTAAGGAAAATAAGTTGCAAATACGATATTCAGACTTTTTGAGTGGCAATTTTTGCCCTAATTTGTATTTGGATGTGAAATATGACTCATAACGAAAATAAATAGCAAATATGATATTCACTCTTTTTGAGTGGCAAATTTGCCCCTAATTTGTATTTCGAAGTGAAATATGACTCTCTTAAGGAAAATAAATTGCAAACACGAATATTTACACCTTTTTGAGTGGCAAATTTGCACCTAATTTGTATTTCGAAGTGAAATATGACTCTAAAGGAAAATAAAATGCAAATTCGATATTCACACTTTTTGACTGGCAAATTTGCCCCTAATTTGTATTTCGAAGTGAAATATGACTCTCTTAAGGAAAATAAATTGCAAACACGACTATTCACACTTTTTGAGTGGCAAATTTGGCCCTAATTTGTATTTCGAAGTGAAATATGACTCTAATGGAAAATAAATTGCAAATACGATATTCACACTTTTTGAGTGGGCAAATTTGCCCCTAATTTGTATTTCGAAGTGAATTATGACTCTTAAGGAAAAATAAATTGTAAATACGATATTCACACTTTTTGAGTGGCAAATTTGCCCCCTAATTTGTATTTCGAAGTGAAATATGACTCTCTTAAGGAAAATAAGATGCAAACACGATATTCACACTTTTGAGTGGCAAATTTGGCCCTAATTTGTATTTCGAAGTGAAATATGACTCTAATGGAAAATAAATTGCAAATACGGTTTTCACACTTTTTGAGTGACATATTTGCCCCTAATTTGTATTTCGAAGTGAAATATGACTCTTAAGGAAAATAAATTGCAAATACGATATTCACACTTTTTGAGTGTCAAATTTGCCCCTAATTTGTATTTCGAAGTGAAATATGACTCTCTTAAGGAAAATAAATTGTAAACACGATATTTACACTTTTTGAGTGGCAAAATTTGCCCCTAATTTGTATTTCGAAATTAAATATGACTCTAAAGGAAAATAAATTGCAAATTCGATATTCACACTTTTTGAGTGGCAAATTTGCCCCTAATTTGTATTTCGAAGTGAAATATGACTCTTAAGGAAAATAAGTTGTAAATACGATATTCACACTATTTGAGTGGCAAATTCGCCCCTAATTTGTATTTAGATGTGAAATATGACTCTTAAGGAAAATAAATTGCAAATACAATATTCACACTTTCTAGTGGCAAATTTGCCCCTAATTTGTATTTGGATGTGAAATGTGACTCTTAAGGAAAATAAATTGCAAATACGATATTCACACTATTTGAGTGGCAAATTTGCTCCTAATTTATTTTCGAAGTGAAAATATGACTCTTAAGGAAAGTAAGTTGCAAATACGATATTCACACTTTTTGAGTGGCAAATTCGCCCCTAATTTGTATTTGTATGTGAAATATTGACTCTTAAAGAAAATAAATTGCAAATACGATATTCACATTTTTTTGAGTGGCAAATTTGCCCCCTAATTTGTATTTGTATGTGAAATATGACTTTTAAAGAAAAATAAATTGCAAATACGATATTCACATTTTTGAGTGGCAAATTTGCCCCTAATTTGAATTTGGATGTGAAATATGACTCTTAAGGAAAATAAATTGCAAATACGTTATTCACACTTTTTGAGTGGCAAATTTGCCCCAAATTTGTATTTCGAAGTGAAATATGACTATTAAGGAAAATAAATTGCAAACACGATATTCACACTTTTTGAGTGGCAAATTTGCCCTAATTTGTATTTCGAAGTGAAATATGACTTTTAAGGAAAATTAAGTTGCAAATACGATATTCAGACTTTTTGAGTGGCAATTTTTGCCCTAATTTGTATTTGGATGTGAAATATGACTCATAACGAAATAAATAGCAAATATGATATTCACCTCTTTTTGAGTGGCAAATTTGCCCCTAAATTTGTATTTTCGAAGTGAAATATGACTCTCTTAAGGAAAATAAATTGCAAACACGATATTCTACACTTTTGAGTGGCAAATTTGCACCTAATTTGTATTTCGAAGTGAAATATGACTCTAAAAGGAAAATAAATTGCAAATTCGATATTCACACTTTTTGACTGGCAAATTTGCCCCTAATTTGTATTTCGAAGTGAAATATGACTCTCTTAAGGAAAATAAATTGCAAACACGATATTCACACTTTTTGAGTGGCAAATTTGGCCCTAATTTTGTATTTCGAAGTGAAATATGACTCTAATGGAAAATAAAGTGCATATACGATATTCACACTTTTTGAGTGACAAATTTGCCCCTAATTTGTATTTCGAAGTGAAATATGACTCTTAAGGAAAATAAATTGTAAATACGATATTCACACTTTTTGAGTGGCAAATTTGCCCCTAATTTGTATTTCGAAGTGAAATATGACTCTCTTAAGGAAAATAAATTGCAAAACACGATATTCACACTTTTTGAGTGGCAAATTTGGCCCTAATTTTGTATTTCGAAGTGAAATATGACTCTAATGGAAAATAAATTGCAAATACGATTTTCACACTTTTTGAGTGGCAAATTTGCCCCTAATTTGTATTTCGAAGTGAAATATGACTCTTAAGGAAAAATAAATTGCAAATACGATATTCACACTTTTTGAGTGTCAAATTGCCCCTAATTTGTATTTCGAAGTGAAATATGACTCACTTAAGGCAAATAAATTGCAAACTCGATATTTACTCTTTTTGAGTGGCAAATTTGCCCCCTAATTTGTATTTCGAAGTGAAATATGACTCTAAAGGAAAATAAATTGCAAATTCGATATTCACACTTTTTGAGTGGCAAATTTGCCCCTAATTTGTATTTCGAAGTGAAATATGACTCTTAAGGAAAATAAGTTGTAAATACGATATTCACACTATTTGAGTGGCAAATTCGCCCCTAATTCGTATTTAAATGTGAAATATGACTCTTAAGGAAAATAAATTGCAAATACGATATTCACACTTTCTAGTGGCAAATTTGCCCCCTAATTTGTATTTGGATGTGAAATTTTGACTCTTAAGAAAAATAAATTGCAAATACGTTATTCACACTTTTTGAGTGGCAAATTTGCCCCAAATTTGTATTTCGAAGTGAAATATGACTCTTAAGGAAAATAAATTGCAAACACGATATTCACACTTTTTGAGTGGCAAATTTGCCCTAATTTGTATTTCGAAGTGAAATATGACTTTTAAGGAAAATAAGTTGCAAATACGATATTCAGACTTTTTGAGTGGCAATTTTTGCCCTAATTGTATTTGGATGTGAAATATGACTCATAACGAAAATAAATAGCAAATATGATATTCACTCTTTTTGAGTGGCAAATTTGCCCCTAATTTGTATTTCGAAGTGAAATATGACTCTCTTAAGGAAAATAAATTGCAAACACGATATTTACACTTTTTGAGTGGCAAATTTGCACCTAATTTGTATTTCGAAGTGAAATATGACTCTAAAGGAAAATAAATTGCAAATTCGATATTCACACTTTTTGACTGGCAAATTTGCCCCTAATTTGTATTTCGAAGTGAAATATGACTCTCTTAAGGAAAATAAATTGCAAACACGATATTCACACTTTTTGAGTGGCAAATTTGGCCCTAATTTGTATTTCGAAGTGAAATATGACTCTAATGGAAAATAAAGTGCATATACGATATTCACACTTTTTGAGTGACAAATTTGCCCCTAATTTGTATTTCGAAGTGAAATATGACTCTTAAGGAAAATAAATTGTAAATACGATATTCACACTTTTTGAGTGGCAAATTTGCCCCTAATTTGTATTTCGAAGTGAAATATGACTCTCTTAAGGAAAATAAATTGCAAACACGATATTCACACTTTTTGAGTGGCAAATTTGGCCCTAATTTGTATTTCGAAGTGAAATATGACTCTAATGGAAAATAAATTGCAAATACGATTTTCACACTTTTTGAGTGGCAAATTTGCCCCTAATTTGTATTTCGAAGTGAAATATGACTCTTAAGGAAAAATAAATTGCAAATACGATATTCACACTTTTTGAGTGTCAAATTTGCCCCTAATTTGTATTTCGAAGTGAAATATGACTCACTTAAGGAAAATAAATTGCAAACACGATATTTACACTTTTTGAGTGGCAAATTTGCCCCTAATTTGTATTTCGAAGTGAAATATGACTCTAAAGGAAAATAAATTGCAAATTCGATATTCACACTTTTTGAGTGGCAAATTTGCCCCTAATTTGTATTTCGAAGTGAAATATGACTCTTAAGGAAAATAAGTTGTAAATACGATATTCACACTATTTGAGTGGCAAATTCGCCCCTAATTTATATTTAGATGTGAAATATGACTCTTAAGGAAAAATAAATTGCAAATACGATATTCACACTTTCTAGTGGCAAATTTGCCCCTAATTTGTATTTGGATGTGAAATTTGACTCTTAAGGAAAATAAATTGCAAATACGATATTCACACTATTTGAGTGGCAAATTTGCCCCTAATTTGTATTTCGAAGTGAAATATGACTCTTAAGGAAAATAAGTTGCAAATACGATATTCACATTTTTTGTGTGGCAAGTTCGCCCCTAATTTGTATTTAGATTTGAAATATGACTCTTATGGAAAATAAATTGCAAATACGATATTCACAGTTTTATAGTGGCAAATTTGCCCCTAATTTGTATTTGGATGTGAAATGTGACTCTTAAGGAAAATAAATTGCAAATACGATATTCACACTATTTGAGTGGCAAATTTGCCCCTAATTTGTATTTCGAAGTGAAATATGACTCTTAAGGAAAATAAGTTGCAAATACGATATTCACAGTTTTTGAGTGGCAAATTTGCCCCTAATTTGTATTTGTATGTGAAATATGGCTCTTAAAGAAAATAAATTGCAAATACGATATTCACCCTTTTTGAGTGGCAAATTTGCCCCTAATTTGAATTTGGATGTGAAATGTGACTCTTAAGGAAAATAAATTGCAAATACGTTATTCACACTTTTTGAGTGGCAAATTTGCCCCTAATTTGTATTTCGAAGTGAAATATGACTCTTAAGGAAAATAAGTTGTAAATACGATATTCACACTATTTGAGTGGCAAATTCGCCCCTAATTCGTATTTAAATGTGAAATATGACTCTTAAGGAAAATAAATTGCAAATACGATATTCACACTTTCTAGTGGCAAATTTGCCCCTAATTTGTATTTGGATGTGAAATTTGACTTTTAAGAAAAATAAATTGCAAATACGTTATTCACACTTTTTGAGTGGCAAATTTGCCCCAAATTTGTATTTCGAAGTGAAATATGACTCTTAAGGAAAATAAATTGCAAACACGATATTCACACTTTTTGAGTGGCAAATTTGCCCTAATTTGTATTTCGAAGTGAAATATGACTTTTAAGGAAAATAAGTTGCAAATACGATATTCAGACTTTTTGAGTGGCAATTTTTGCCCTAATTTGTATTTGGATGTGAAATATGACTCATAACGAAAATAAATAGCAAATATGATATTCACTCTTTTTGAGTGGCAAATTTGCCCCTAATTTGTATTTCGAAGTGAAATATGACTCTCTTAAGGAAAATAAATTGCAAACACGATATTTACACTTTTTGAGTGGCAAATTTGCACCTAATTTGTATTTCGAAGTGAAATATGACTCTAAAGGAAAATAAATTGCAAATTCGATATTCACACTTTTTGACTGGCAAATTTGCCCCTAATTTGTATTTCGAAGTGAAATATGACTCTCTTAAGGAAAATAAATTGCAAACACGATATTCACACTTTTTGAGTGGCAAATTTGCCCCTAATTTGTATTTCGAAGTGAAATATGACTCTTAAGGAAAATAAGTTGCAAATACGATATTCACAGTTTTTGAGTGGCAAATTTGCCCCTAATTTGAATTTGGATGTGAAATGTGACTCTTAAGGAAAATAAATTGCAAACACGATATTCACACTTTTTGAGTGGCAAATTTGGCCCTAATTTGTATTTCGAAGTGAAATATGACTCTAATGGAAAATAAATTGCATATACGATATTCAAACTTTTTGAGTGGCAAATTTGCCCCTAATTTGTATTTCGAAGTGAAATATGACTCTTAAGGAAAATAAATTGTAAATACGATATTCACACTTTTTGAGTGGCAAATTTGCCCCTAATTTGTATTTCGAAGTGAAATATGACTCTCTTAAGGAAAATAAATTGCAAACACGATATTCACACTTTTTGAGTGGCAAATTTGGCCCTAATTTGTATTTCGAAGTGAAATATGACTCTAATGGAAAATAAATTGCAAATACGATTTTCACACTTTTTGAGTGGCAAATTTGCCCCTAATTTGTATTTCGAAGTGAAATATGACTCTTAAGGAAAAATAAATTGCAAATACGATATTCACAGTTTTTGAGTGTCAAATTTGCCCCTAATTTGTATTTCGAAGTGAAATATGACTCACTTAAGGAAAATAAATTGCAAACACGATATTTACACTTTTTGAGTGGCAAATTTGCCCCTAATTTGTATTTCGAAGTGAAATATGACTCTAAAGGAAAATAAATTGCAAATTCGATATTCACACTTTTTGAGTGGCAAATTTGCCCCTAATTTGTATTTCGAAGTGAAATATGACTCTTAAGGAAAATAAGTTGTAAATACTATATTCACACTATTTGAGTGGCAAATTCCCCCCTAATTTGTATTTAGATGTGAAATATGACTCTTAAGGAAAATAAATTGCAAATACGATATTCACACTTTCTAGTGGCAAATTTGCCCCTAATTTGTATTTGGATGTGAAATGTGACTCTTAAGGAAAATAAATTGCAAATACGATATTCACACTATTTGCGTGGCAAATTTGCCCCTAATTTGTATTTCGAAGTGAAATATGACTCTTAAGGAAAATAAGTTGCAAATACGATATTCACACTTTTTGAGTGGCAAATTCGCCTCTAATTTGTATTTAGATTTGAATATGACTCTTATGGAAAATAAATTGCAAATACGATATTCACAGTTTCTAGTGGCAAATTTGCCCCTAATTTGTATTTGGATGTGAAATGTGACTCTTAAGGAAAATAAATTGCAAATACGATATTCACACTTTTTGAGTGGCAAATTTGCCCCTAATTTGAATTTGGATGTGAAATATGACTCTTAAGGAAAATAAATTGCAAATACGTTATTCACACTTTTTGAGTGGCAAATTTGCCCCTAATTTGTATTTCGAAGTGAAATATGACTCTTAAGGAAAATAAATTGCAAACACGATATTCGCAGTTTTTGAGTGGCAAATTTGCCCTAATTTGTATTTCGAAGTGAAATATGACTTTTAAGGAAAATAAGTTGCAAGTACGATATTCAAACTTTTTGAATGGCAAATTTTGCCCTATTTTGTATTTGGATGTGAAATATGACTCATAACGAAAATAAATAGCAAATATGATATTCACACTTTTTGAGTGGCAAATTTGCCCCTAATTTGTATTTCTAAGTGAAATATGACTCTTAAGAAAAATAAATTGCAAATACGATATTCACACTTTTTGAGTGGTAAATTTGCCCATAATTTTTATTTGGATGTGAAATATGACACTTAAGTAAAATAAATTGCAAACACGATATTCACACTTTTTGAGTGGCAAATTTGCCCTAATTTGTATTTCGAAGTGAAATATGACTTTTAATGAAAATAAGTTGCAAATACGATATTCACACTTTTTGAGTGTCAAATTTTTTTCCTAATTTGTATTTGGATGTGATATATGACTCATAACGAAAATAAATAGCAAATATGATATTCACACTTTTTGAGTGGCAAATTTGCCCCAAATTTGTATTTCTAAGTGAAATATGACTCTTAAGAAAAATAAATTGCAAATACGATATTCACACTTTTTGAGTGGCAAATTTACCCATAATTTTTATTTGGATGTGAAATATGATTCTTAAGGAAAATAAATTGCAAATACGATATTCACACTTTTTGAGTGGCAAATTTGCCCCTAATTTGTATTTCGAAGGGAAATATGACTCTTAAGGAAAATAAGTTGCAAATACGATATTCACACTTTTTGAGTGGCAAATTTACCCTAATTTGTATTTTTAAGTGAAATATGACTCTTAAGAAAAATAAATTGCAAATACAATATTCACACTTTTTGAGTGGCAAATTTACCCATAATTTGTATTTCGAAGTGAAATATGACTATTAAGGAAAATAAGTTGCAAATACGATATTCACACTTTTTGAGTGGCAAATTTGCCCCTAATTTGTATTTGGATGTGAAATTTGACTCTTAAGGAAAATAAATTGCAAATACGTTATTCACACTTTTTGAGTGGCAAATTTGCCCCTAATTTGTATTTCGAAGTGAAATATGACTCTTAAGGAAAATAAATTGCAAACACGATATTCACACTTTTTGAGTGGCAAATTTGCCCCTAATTTGTATTTCGAAGTGAAATATGACTCTTAAGGAAAATAAGTTGCAAATACGATATTCACACTTTTTGAGTGGCAATTTTTGCCCTAATTTGTATTTGGATGTGAAAGATGACTCATAACGAAAATAAATAGCAAATATGATATTCACACTTTTTGAGTGGCAAATTTGCCCCTAATTTGTATTTCTAAGTGAAATATGACTCTTAAGAAAAATAAATTGCAAATACGATATTCACACTTTTTAAGTAGCAAATTTGCCCATAATTTTTATTTGGATGTGAAATATGACTCTTAAGGAAAATAAATTGCAAACACGATATTCACACTTTTTGAGTGGCAAATTTGCCCTAATTTGTATTTCGAAGTGAAATATGACTTTTAAGGAAAATAAGTTGCAAATACGATATTCACATTTTTTAAGTGGCAATTTTTGCCCTAATTTGTATTTGGATGTGAAATATGACTCATAACGAAAATAAATAGCAAATATGATATTCACCCTTTTTGAGTGGCAAATTTGCCCCTAATTTGTATTTCTAAGTGAAATATGACTCTTAAGAAAAATAAATTGCAAATACGATATTCACACTTTTTGAGTGGCAAATTTACCCATAATTTTTATTTGGATGTGAAATATGATTCTTAAGGAAAATAAATTGCAAATATGATATTCACTCTTTTTGAGTGGCAAATTTGCCCCTAATTTGTATTTCGAAGTGAAATATGACTCTCTTAAGGAAAATAAATTGCAAACACGATATTTACACTTTTTGAGTGGCAAATTTGCACCTAATTTGTATTTCGAAGTGAAATATGACTCTAAAGGAAAATAAATTGCAAATTCGATATTCACACTTTTTGACTGGCAAATTTGCCCCTAATTTTTATTTCGAAGTGAAATATGACTCTCTTAAGGAAAATAAATTGCAAACACGATATTCACACTTTTTGAGTGGCAAATTTGGCCCTAATTTGTATTTCGAAGTGAAATATGACTCTAATGGAAAATAAATTGCAAATACGATATTCACACTTTTTGAATGGCAAATTTGCCCATAATTTGTATTTCGAAGTGAAATATGACTCTTAAGGAAAATAAATTGTAAATACGATATTCACACTTTTTGAGTGGCAAATTTGCCCTAATTTGTATTTCGAAGTTAAATATGACTCTCTTAAGGAAAATAAATTGCAAACACGATATTCACACTTTTTGAGTGGCAAATTTGGCCCTAATTTTTATTTCGAAGTTAAATATGACTCTAATGGAAAATAAATTGCAAATACGATTTTCACACTTTTTGAGTGGCAAATTTGCCCCTAATTTGTATTTCGAAGTGAAATATGACTCTTAAGAAAAATAAATTGCAAATACGATATTCACACTTTTTGAGTGTCAAATTTGCCCCTAATTTATATTTCGAAGTGAAATATGACTCTCTTAAGGAAAATAAATTGCAAACACGATATTCACACTTTTTGAGTGGCAAATTTGGCCCTAATTTGTATTTCGAAGTGAAATATGACTCTAATGGAAAATAAATTGCAAATACGATATTCACACTTTTTGAATGGCAAATTTGCCCATAATTTGTATTTCGAAGTGAAATATGACTCTTAAGGAAAATAAATTGTAAATACGATATTCACACTTTTTGAGTGGCAAATTTGCCCTAATTTGTATTTCGAAGTTAAATATGACTCTCTTAAGGAAAATAAATTGCAAACACGATATTCACACTTTTTGAGTGGCAAATTTGGCCCTAATTTTTATTTCGAAGTTAAATATGACTCTAATGGAAAATAAATTGCAAATACGATTTTCACACTTTTTGAGTGGCAAATTTGCCCCTAATTTGTATTTCGAAGTGAAATATGACTCTTAAGAAAAATAAATTGCAAATACGATATTCACACTTTTTGAGTGTCAAATTTGCCCCTAATTTGTATTTCGAAGTGAAATATGACTCTTTTAAGGAAAATAAATTGCAAATACGATATTTACACTTTTTGATTGGCAAATTTGCCCCTAATTTGTATTTCGAAGTGAAATATGACTCTTAAGAAAAATAAGTTGTAAATACGATATTCACACTATTTGAGTGGCAAATTCGCCCCTAATTTGTATTTAGATGTGAAATATGACTCTTAAGGAAAATAAATTGCAAATACTATATTCACACTTTCTAGTGGCAATTTTGCCACTAATTTGTATTTGGATGTGAAATGTGACTCTTAAGGAAAATAAATTGCAAATACGATATTCACACTATTTGAGTGGCAAATTTGCCCCTAATTTGTATTTCGAAGTGAAATATGACTCTTAAGGAAAATAAGTTGCAAATACGATATTCACACTTTTTGAGTGGCAAATTCGCCCCTAATTTGTATTTAGATGTGAAATATGACTCTTATGGAAAATAAATTGCAAATACGATATTCACAGTTTCTAGTGGCAAATTTGCCCCTAATTTGTATTTGGATGTGAAATGTGACTCTTAAGGAAAATAAACTGCAAATACGATATTCACACTATTTGAGTGGCAAATTTGCCCCTAATTTGTATTTCGAAATGAAATATGACTCTTAAGGAAAATAAGTTGCAAATACGATATTCACATTTTTTGAGTGGCAAATTTGCCCCTAATTTGTATTTGTATGTGAAATATGACTCTTAAAGAAAATTAATTGCAAATACGATATTCACACATTTTGAGTGGGCAAATTTGCCCCTAATTTGAATTTGGATGTGAAATATGACTCTTATGGAAAATAAATTGCAAATACGTTATTCACACTTTTTGAGTGGCAAATTTGCCCCTAATTTCTATTTCGAAGTGAAATATGACTCTTAAGGAAAATAAATTGCAAACACGATATTCACAGTTTTTGAGTGGCAAATTTGCCCTTATTTGTATTTCGAAGTGAAATATGACTTTTAAGGAAAATAAGTTGTAAATACGATATTCACACTTTTTGAGTGGCAATTTTTGCCCTAATTTGTATTTGGATGTGAAATATGACTAATAACGAAAATAAATAGCAAATATGATATTCAGTTTTTTGAGTGGCAAATTTGCCCCTAATTTGTATTTCTAAGTGAAATATGACTCTTAAGAAAAATAAATTGCAAATACGATATTCACACTTTTTGAGTGGTAAATTTGCCCATAATTTTTATTTGGATGTGAAATATGACTCTTAAGAAAAATAAATTGCAAATACGATATTCACACTTTTTGAGTGGCAAATTTACCCATAATTTTTATTTGGATGTGAAATATGATTCTTAAGGAAAATAAATTGCAAATACGATATTCACACTTTTTGAGTGGCAAATTTGCCCCTAATTTGTATTTCGAAGGGAAATATGACTCTTAAGGAAAATAAGTTTCAATACGATATTCACACTTTTTGAGTGGCAAATTTACCCTAATTTGTATTTTTAAGTGAAATATGACTCTTAAGAAAAATAAATTGCAAATACGATATTCACACTTTTTGAGTGGCAAATTTGCCCATAATTTGTATTTCGAAGTGAAATATGACTATTAAGGAAAATAAGTTGCAAATACGATATTCACACTTTTTGAGTGGCAAATTTGCCCCTAATTTGTATTTGGATGTGAAATTTGAATCTTAAGGAAAATAAATTGCAAATACGTTATTCACACTTTTTGAGTGGCAAATTTGCCCCTAATTTGTATTTCGAAGTGAAATATGACTCTTAAGGAAAATAAATTGCAAACAAGATATTCACACTTTTTGAGTGGCAAATTTGCCCCTAATTTGTATTTCGAAGTGAAATATGACTCTTAAGGAAAATAAGTTGCAAATACGATATTCACACTTTTTAAGTGGCAATTTTTGCCCTAATTTGAATTTGGATGTGAAATATGACTCATAACGAAAATAAATAGCAAATATGATATTCACACTTTTTGAGTGGCAAATTTGCCCCTAATTTGTATTTCTAAGTGAAATATGACTCTTAAGAAAAATAAATTGTAAATACGATATTCACACTTTTTGAGTAGCAAATTTGCCCATAATTTTTATTTCGATGTGAAATATGACTCTTAAGGAAAATAAATTGCAAACACGATATTCACACTTTTTGAGTGGCAAATTTGCCCTAATTTGTATTTCGAAGTGAAATATGACTTTTAAGGAAAATAAGTTGCAAATACGTTATTCACACTTTTTGAGTGGCAATTTTTGCCCTAATTTGTATTTGGATGTGATATATGACTCATAACGAAAATAAATAGCAAATATGATATTCACCCTTTTTGAGTGGCAAATTTGCCCCTAATTTGTATTTCTAAGTGAAATATGACTCTTAAGAAAAATAAATTGCAAATACGATATTCACACTTTTTGAGTGGCAAATTTACCCATAATTTTTATTTGGATGTGAAATATGATTTTAAGGAAAATAAATTGCAAATATGATATTCACTCTTTTTGAGTGGCAAATTTGCCCCTAATTTGTATTTCGAAGTCAAATATGACTCTCTTAAGGAAAATAAATTGCAAACACGATATTCACACTTTTTGAGTGGCAAATTTGGCCCTAATTTGTATTTCGAAGTGAAATATGACTCTAATGGAAAATAAATTGCAAATACGATATTCACACTTTTTGAGTGGCAAATTTGCCCATAATTTGTATTTCGAAGTGAAATATGACTCTTAAGGAAAATAAATTGTAAATACGATATTCACACTTTTTGAGTGGCAAATTTGCCCCTAATTTGTATTTCAAAGTGAAATATGACTCTCTTAAGGAAAATAAATTGCAAACACGATATTCACACTTTTTGAGTGGCAAATTTGGCCCTAATTTGTATTTCGAAGTGAAATATGACTCTAATGGAAAATAAATTGCAAATACGATATTCACACTTTTTGAGTGGCAAATTTGCCCCTAATTTGTATTTCAAAGTGAAATATGACTCTCTTAAGGAAAATAAATTGTAAATACGATTTTCACACTTTTTGAGTGGCAAATTTGCCCCTAATTTGTATTTCGAAGTGAAATATGACTCTTAAGAAAAATAAATAGCAAATACGATATTCACACTTTTTGAGTGTCAAATTTGCCACTAATTTGTATTTCGAAGTGAAATATGACTCTCTTAAGGAAAATAAATTGCAAACACGATATTTACACTTTTTGAGTGGCAAATTTGCCCATAATTTGTATTTCGAAGTGAAATATGACTGTAAAGGAAAATAAATTGCAAATTCGATATTCACACTTTTTGAGTGGCAAATTTGCCCCTAATTTGTATTTCGAAGTGAAATATGACTCTTAAGGAAAATAAGTTGTAAATACGATATTCACACTATTTGAGTGGCAAATTCGCCCCTAATTTGTATTTAGATGTGAAATATGACTCTTAAGGAAAATAAATTGCAAATACTATATTCACACTTTCTAGTGGCAAATTTGCCCCTAATTTGTATTTGGATGTGAAATGTGACTCTTAAGGAAAATAAATTGAAAATACGATATTCACACTATTTGAGTGGCAAATTTGCCCCTAATTTGTATTTCGAAGTGAAATATGACTCTTAAGGAAAATAAGTTGCAAATACGATATTCACACTTTTTGAGTGGCAAATTCGCCCCTAATTTGTATTTAGATGTGAAATATGACTCTTATGGAAAATAAATTGCAAATACGATATTCACAGTTTCTAGTGGCAAATTTGCCCCTAATTTGTATTTGGATGTGAAATGTGACTCTTAAGGAAAATAAATTGCAAATACGATATTCACACTATTTGAGTGGCAAATTTGCCCCTAATTTGTATTTCGAAGTGAAATATGACTCTTAAGGAAAATAAGTTGCAAATACGATATTCACATTTTTTGAGTGGCAAATTTGCCCCTAATTTGTATTTGTATGTGAAATATGACTCTTAAAGAAAATTAATTGCAAATACGATATTCACACTTTTTGAGTGGCAAATTTGCCCCTAATTTGAATTTGGATGTGAAATATGACTCTTAAGGAAAATAAATTGCAAATACGTTATTCACACTTTTTGAGTGGCAAATTTGCCCCTAATTTCTATTTCGAAGTGAAATATGACTCTTAAGGAAAATAAATTGCAAACACGATATTCACAGTTTTTGAGTGGCAAATCTGCCCTTATTTGTATTTCGAAATGAAATATGACTTTTAAGGAAAATAAGTTGCAAATACGATATTCACACTTTTTGAGTGGCAATTTTTGCCCTAATTTGTATTTGGATGTGATATATGACTCATAACAAAAATAAATAGCAAATATGATATTCACTCTTTTTGAGTGGCAAATTTGCCCCTAATTTGTATTTCGAAGTGAAATATGACTCTCTTAGGGAAAATAAATTGCAAACACGATATTTACATTTTTTGAGTGGCAAATTTGCACCTAATTTGTATTTCGAAGTGAAATATGACTCTAAAGGAAAATAAATTGCAAATATGATATTCACACTTTTTGACTGGCAATTTTGCCCCTAATTTGTATTTCGAAGTGAAATATGACTCTTAAGGAAAATAAGTTGTAAATACGATATTCACACTATTTGAGTGGCAAATTCGCCCCTAATTTGTATTTAGATGTGAAATATGACTCTTAAGGACAATAAATTGCAAATACGATATTCACAGTTTCTAGTGGCAAATTTGCCCCTAATTTGTGTTTGGATGTGAAATGTGACTCTTAAGGAAAATAAATTGCAAATACGATATTCACACTATTTGAGTGGCAAATTTGCCCCTAATTTGTATTTCGAAGTGAAATATGACTCTTAAGGAAAATAAGTTGCAAATACGATATTCACATTTTTTGAGTGGCAAATTTGCCCCTAATTTGTATTTGTATGTGAAATATGACTCTTAAAGAAAATTAATTGCAAATACGATATTCACACTTTTTGAGTGGCAAATTTGCCCCTAATTTGAATTTGGATGTGAAATATGACTCTTAAGGAAAATAAATTGCAAATACGTTATTCACACTTTTTGAGTGGCAAATTTGCCCCTAATTTCTATTTCGAAGTGAAATATGACTCTTAAGGAAAATAAATTGCAAACACGATATTCACAGTTTTTGAGTGGCAAATCTGCCCTTATTTGTATTTCGAAGTGAAATATGACTTTTAAGGAAAATAAGTTGCAAATACGATATTCACACTTTTTGAGTGGCAATTTTTGCCCTAATTTGTATTTGGATGTGATATATGACTCATAACGAAAATAAATAGCAAATATGATATTCACCCTTTTTGAGTGGCAAATTTGCCCCTAATTTGTATTTCTAAGTGAAATATGACTCTTAAGAAAAATAAATTGCAAATACGATATTCACACTTTTTGAGTGGCAAATTTACCCATAATTTTTATTTGGATGTGAAATATGATTCTTAAGGAAAATAAATTGCAAATATGATATTCACTCTTTTTGAGTGGCAAATTTGCCCCTAATTTGTATTTCGAAGTCAAATATGACTCTCTTAAGGAAAATAAATTGCAAACACGATATTTACACTATTTGAGTGGCAAATTTGCTCCTAATTTGTATTTCGAAGTGAAATATGACTCTTAAGGAAAATAAGTTGCAAATACGATATTCACACTTTTTGAGTGGCAAATTTGCCCCTGATTTGTATTTGTATGTGAAATATGACTCTTAAAGAAAATAAATTGCAAATACGATATTCATATTTTTTGAGTGGCAAATTTGCCCATAATTTGTATTTGTATGTGAAATATGACTCTTAAAGAAAATCAATTGCAAATACGATATTCACACTTTTTGAGTGGCAAATTTGCCTCTAATTTGAATTTGGATGGGAAATATGACTCTTAAGGAAAATAAATTGCAAATACGTTATTCACACTTTTTGAGTAGCAAATTTGCCCTAAATTTGTATTTCGAAGTGAAATATGACTCTTAAGGAAAATAAATTGCAAACACGATATTCACACTTTTTGAGTGGCAAATTTGCCCTAATTTGTATTTCGAAGTGAAATATGACTTTTAAGGAAAATAAGTTGCAAATACGATATTCGGACTTTTTGAGTGGCAATTTTTGCCCTAATTTGTATTTGGATGTGAAATATGACTCATAACGAAAATAAATAGCAAATATGATATTCACTCTTTTTGAGTGGCAAATTTGCCCCTAATTTGTATTTCGAAGTGAAATATGACTCTCTTAAGGAAAATAAATTGCAAACACGATATTTACATTTTTTGAGTGGCAAATTTGCACCTAATTTGTATTTCGAAGTGAAATATGACTCTAAAGGAAAATAAATTGCAAATTTGATATTCACACTTTTTGACTGGCAATTTTGCCCCTAATTTGTATTTCGAAGTGAAATATGACTCTTAAGGAAAATAAGTTGTAAATACGATATTCACACTATTTGAGTGGCAAATTCGCCGCTAATTTGTATTTAGATGTGAAATATGACTCTTAAGGAAAATAAATTGTAAATACGATATTCACACTTTCTAGTGGCAAATTTGCCCCTAATTTGTATTTGGATGTGAAATGTGACTCTTAAGGAAAATAAATTGCAAATACGATATTCACACTATTTGAGTGGCAAATTTGCTCCTAATTTGAATTTCGAAGTGAAATATGACTCTTAAGGAAAATAAGTTGCAAATACGATATTCACACTTTTTGAGTGGCAAATTTGCCCCTAATTTGTATTTGTATGTGAAATATGACTCTTAAAGAAAATAAATTGCAAATACGATATTCACATTTTTTGAGTGGCAAATTTGCCCCTAATTTGTATTTGTTTGTGAAATATGACTTTTAAAGAAAATAAATTGCAAATACGATATTCACACTTTTTGAGTGACAAATTTGCCTCTAATTTGAATTTTGATGTGAAATATGACTCTTAAGGAAAATAAATTGCAAATACGTTATTCACACTTTTTGAGTGGCAAATTTGCCCCAAATTTGTATTTCGAAGTGAAATATGACTCTTAAGGAAAATAAATTGCAAACACGATATTCACACTTTTGAGTGGCAAATTTGCCCTAATTTGTATTTCGAAGTGAAATATGACTTTTAAGGAAAATAAGTTGCAAATACGATATTCAGACTTTTTGAGTGGCAATTTTTGCCCTAATTTGTATTTGGATGTGAAATATGACTCATAACGAAAATAAATAGCAAATATGATATTCACTCTTTTTGAGTGGCAAATTTGCCCCTAATTTGTATTTCGAAGTGAAATATGACTCTCTTAAGGAAAATAAATTGCAAACACGAAATTTACACTTTTTGAGTGGCAAATTTGCCCCTAATTTGTATTTCGAAATTAAATATGACTCTAAAGGAAAATAAATTGCAAATTCGATATTCACACTTTTTGAGTGGCAAATTTGCCCCTAATTTGTATTTCGAAGTGAAATATGACTCTCTTAAGGAAAATAAGTTGTAAATATGATATTCACACTATTTGAGTGGCAAATTCGCCCCTAATTTGTATTTAGATGTGAAATATGACTCTTAAGGAAAATAAATTGCAAATACGATATTCACACTTTCTAGTGGCAAATTTGCCCCTAATTTGTATTTGGATGTGAAATGTGACTCTTAAGGAAAATAAATTGCAAATACGATATTCACACTATTTGAGTGTCAAATTTGCCCCTAATTTGAATTTCGAAGTGAAATATGACTCTTAAGGAAAATAAGTTGCAAACACGAAATTTACACTTTTTGAGTGGCAAATTTGCCCCTAATTTGTATTTCGAAATGAAATATGACTCTAAAGGAAAATAAATTGCAAATTCGATATTCACACTTTTTGAGTGGCAAATTTGCCCCTAATTTGTATTTCGAAGTGAAATATGACTCTTAAGGAAAATAAGTTGTAAATACGATATTCACACTATTTGAGTGGCAAATTCGCCCCTAATTTGTATTTAGATGTGAAATATGACTCTTCAGGAAAATAAATTGCAAATATGATATTCACACTTTCTAGTGGCAAATTTGCCCCTAATTTGTATTTGGATGTGAAATGTGACTCTTAAGTAAAATAAATTGCAAATACGATATTCACACTATTTGAGTGGCAAATTTGCCCCTAATTTGTATTTCGAAGTGAAATATGACCCTTAAGGAAAATAAGTTGCAAATACGATATTCACACTTTTTGAGTGGCAAATTTGCCCCTAATTTGTATTTGAATGTGAAATATGACTCTTAAAGAAAATAAATTTCAAATACGATATTCACACTTTTTAAGTGGCAAATTTGCCCCAAATTTGAATTTGGATGTGAAATATGATTCTTAAGGAAAATAAATTGCAAATACGTAATTCACACTTTTTGAGTAGCAAATTTGCCCTTAATTTGTATTTCGAAGTGAAATATGACTCTCTTAAGGAAAATAAATTGCAAACACGATATTCACACTTTTTGAGTGGCAAATTTGCCCCTAATTTGTATTTCGAAGTGAAATATGACTCTTAAGGAAAATAAATTGCAAATACGATATTCACACTTTTTGAGTGGCAAATTTGCCCCTAATTTGTATTTCGAAGTGAAATATGACTCTCTTAAGGAAAATAAATTGCAAACACGATATTCACACTTTTTGAGTGGCAAATTTGGCCCTAATTTGTATTTCGAAGTGAAATATGACTCTAATGGAAAATAAATTGCAAATACGATATTAACACTTTTTGAGTGGCAAATTTGCCCCTAATTTGTATTTCGAAGTGAAATATGACTCTTAAGGAAAATAAATTGCAAATACGATATTCACACTTTTTGAGTGTCAAATTTGCCCATAATTTGTATTTCGAAAGGAAATATGACTCTCTTAAGGAAAATAAATTGCAAACACGATATTTACACTTTTTGAGTGGCAAATTTGCCCCTAATTTGTATTTCGAAGTGAAATATGACTCTAAAGGAAAATAAATTGTAAATTCGATATTCACACTTTTTGATTGGCAAATTTGCCCCTAATTTGTATTTCGAAGTGAAATATGACTCTTAAGGAAAATAAGTTGTAAATACGATATTCACACTATTTGAGTGGCAAATTCGCCCCTAATTTGTATTTAGATGTGAAATATGACTTTAAGGAAAATAAATTGCAAATACGATATTCACACTTTCTAGTGGCAAATTTGCCCCTAATTTGTATTTGGATGTGAAATGTGACTCTTAAGGAAAATAAATTGCAAATACGATATTCACACTATTTGAGTGGCAAATTTGCTCCTAATTTGTATTTTGAAGTGAAATATGACTCTTAAGGAACATAAGTTGCAAATACGATATTCACACTTTTTGAGTGGCAAATTCGCCCCTAATTTGTATTTGTATGTGAAATATGACTCTTAAAGAAAATAAATTGCAAATACGATATTCACACTTTTTGAGTGGCAAATTTGCCCCTAATTTGAATTTGGATGTGAAATATGACTCTTAAGGAAAATAAATTGCAAATACGTTATTCACACTTTTTGAGTGGCAAATTTGCCCCAAATTTGTATTTCGAAATGAAATATGACTCTTAAGGAAAATAAATTGCAAACACGATATTCACACTTTTTGAGTGGCAAATTTGCCCTAATTTGTATTTCGAAGTGAAATACTCCCTCCGTCCCAATTTAATTCTCCCCAGACAAAAAACACGCAGTTTAAGAAAACATTAACTTCTCTCTTACTTTTTGATAAGATTACAGTTTTACCCTTTACTTTTTACCTATTTTTTTGTCCTACGTATATAAAGTAAGGGTGAAAAAGGATTTTATCTCATCATTTTTATCCATTTATGAAAGTGGACAATTAATTTGGGACAACCCAAAATGGAATATTGGACTATTAATATGGGACGGAGGGAGTATGACTTTTAAGGAAAATAAGTTGCAAATACGATATTCAGACTTTTTGAGTGGCAATTTATGCCCTAATTTGCATTTGGATGTGAAATATGACTCATAACGAAAATAAATAGCAAATATGATATTCACTGTTTTTGAGTGGCAAATTTGCCCCTAATTTGTATTTCGAAGTGAAATATGACTCTCTTAAGGAAAATAAATTGCAAATTCGATATTCACACTTTTTGACTGACAAATTTGCCCCTAATTTGTATTTCGAAGTGAAATATGACTCTCTTAAGGAAAATAAATTGCAAACACGATATTCACACTTTTTGAGTGGCAAATTTGGCCCTAATTTGTATTTCGAAGTGAAATATGACTCTAACGGAAAATAAATTGCAAATACGATATTCACACTTTTTGAGTGGCAAATTTGCCCCTAATTTGTATTTCGAAGTGAAATATGACTCTTAAGGAAAATAAATTGCAAATACGATATTCACACTTTTTGAGTGTCAAATTTGCCCCTAATTTGTATTTCGAAAGGAAATATGACTCTCTTAAGGAAAATAAATTGCAAACACGATATTTACACTTTTTGAGTGGCAAATTTGCCCCTAATTTGTATTTCGAAATGAAATATGACTCTAAAGGAAAATAAATTGCAAATTCGATATTCACACTTTTTGAGTGGCAAATTTGCCCCTAATTTGTATTTCGAAGTGAAATATGACTCTTAAGGAAAATAAGTTGAAAATACGATATTCACACTATTTGAGTGGCAAATTCGCCCCTAATTTGTATTTAGATGTGAAATATGACTCTTAAGGAAAATAAATTGCAAATACGATATTCACACTTTCTAGTGGCAAATTTGCCCCTAATTTGTATTTGGATGTGAAATGTGACTCTTAAGAAAAATAAATTGCAAATACGATATTCACACTATTTGAGTGGCAAATTTGCTCCTAATTTGTATTTCGAAGTGAAATATGACTCTTAAGGAAAATAAATTGCAAACACGATATTCACACTTTTTGAGTGGCAAATTTGCCCTAATTTGTTTTTCGAAGTGAAATATGACTTTTAATGAAAATAAGTTGCAAATACGATATTCACACTTTTTGAGTGGCAATTTTTGCCCTAATTTGTATTTCGAAGTGAAATATGACTCTCTTAAGGAAAATAAATTGCAAACACGATATTTACACTTTTTGAGTGGCAAATTTGCACCTAATTTGTATTTCGAAGTGAAATATGACTCTAAAGGAAAATAAATTGCAAATTCGATATTCACACTTTTTGACTGGCAAATTTGCCCCTAATTTGTATTTCGAAGTGAAATATGACTCTCTTAAGGAAAATAAATTGCAAACACGATATTCACACTTTTTGAGTGGCAAATTTGGCCCTAATTTATATTTCGAAGTGAAATATGACTCTAACGGAAAATAAATTGCAAATACGATATTCACAATTTTTGAGTGGCAAATTTGACCCTAATTTGTATTTCGAAGTGAAATATGACTCTTAAGGAAAATAAATTGAAAATACGATATTCACACTTTTTGAGTGTCAAATTTGCCCCTAATTTGTATTTCGAAAGGAAATATGACTCTCTTAAGGAAAATAAATTGCAAACACGATATTTACACTTTTTGAGTGGCAAATTTGCCTCTAATTTGTATTTCGAAATGAAATATGACTCTAAAGGAAAATAAATTGCAAATTCGATATTCACACTTTTTGAGTGGCAAATTTGCCCCTAATTTGTATTTCGAAGTGAAATATGACTCTTAAGGAAAATAAGTTGTAAATACGATATTCACACTATTTGAGTGGCAAATTCGACCCTAATTTGTACTCTTAAGGAAAATAAATTGCAAATACGATATTCACACTTTCTAGTGGCAAATTTGCCCCTAATTTGTATTTGGATGTGAAATGTGACTTTTAAGGAAAATAAATTGCAAATACGATATTCACACTATTTGAGTGGCAAATTTGCTCCTAATTTGTATTTCGAAGTGAAATATGACTCTTAAGGAAAATAAGTTGCAAATACGATATTCACACTTTTTGAGTGGCAAATTTGCCCCTAATTTGTATTTGTATGTGAAATATGACTCTTAAAGAAAATAAATTGCAAATACGATATTCACATTTTTTGAGTGGCAAATTTGCCCCTAATTTGTATTTGTATGTGAAATATGACTCTTAAAGAAAATAAATTGCAAATACGATATTCACACTTTTTGAGTGGCAAATTTGCCCCTAATTTGAATTTGGATGTGAAATATGACTCTTAAGGAAAATAAATTGCAAATACGTTATTCACACTTTTTGAGAGGCAAATTTGCCCCAAATTTGTATTTCGAAGTGAAATATGAATTTTAAGGAAAATAAATTGCAAACACGATATTAACACTTTTTGAGTAGCAAATTTGCCCTAATTTGTATTTCGAAGTGAAATATGAATTTTAAGGAAAATAAGTTGCAAATACGATATTCAGACTTTTTGAGTGGCAATTTTTGCCCTAATTTGTATTTGGATGTGAAATATGACTCATAACGAAAATAAATAGCAAATATGATATTCACTCTTTTTGAGTGGCAAATTTGCCCCTAATTTGTATTTCGAAGTGAAATATGACTCTGTTAAGGAAAATATATTGCAAACACGATATTAACACTTTTTGAGTGGCAAATTTGCGCCTAATTTGTATTTCGAAGTGAAATATGACTCTAAAGGAAAATAAATTGCAAATTCGATATTCACACTTTTTGACTGGCAAATTTGCCCCTAATTTGTATTTCGAAGTGAAATATGACTCTCTTAAGGAAAATAAATTGCAAACACGATATTCACACTTTTTGAGTGGCAAATTTGGCCCTAATTTGTATTTCGAAGTGAAATATGACTCTAATGGAAAATAAATTGCAAATACGATATTCACACTTTTTGAGTGGCAAATTTGCCCCTAATTTGTATTTCGAAGTGAATTATGACTCTTAAGGAAAATAAATTGTAAATACGATATTCACACTTTTTGAGTGGCAAATTTGCCCCTAATTTGTATTTCGAAGTGAAATATGACTCTATTAAGGAAAATAAATTGCAAACACGATATTCACACTTTTTGAGTGGCAAATTTGGCCCTAATTTGTATTTCGAAGTGAAATATGACTCTAATGGAAAATAAATTGCAAATACGGTTTTCACACTTTTTGAGTGACATATTTGCCCCTAATTTGTATTTCGAAGTGAAATATGACTCTTAAGGAAAATAAATTGCAAATACGATATTCACACTTTTTGAGTGTCAAATTTGCCCCTAATTTGTATTTCGAAGTTAAATATGACTCTCTTAAGGAAAATAAATTGTAAACACGATATTTACACTTTTTGAGTGGCAAATTTGCCCCTAATTTGTATTTCGAAATTAAATATGACTCTAAAGGAAAATAAATTGCAAATTCGATATTCACACTTTTTGAGTGGCAAATTTGCCCCTAATTTGTATTTCGAAGTGAAATATGACTCTTAAGGAAAATAAGTTGTAAATACGATATTCACACTATTTGAGTGGCAAATTCGCCCCTAATTTGTATTTAGATGTGAAATATGACTCTTAAGGAAAATAAATTGCAAATACAATATTCACACTTTCTAGTGGCAAATTTGCCCCTAATTTGTATTTGGATGTGAAATGTGACTCTTAAGGAAAATAAATTGCAAATACGATATTCACACTATTTGAGTGGCAAATTTGCTCCTAATTTATTTTCGAAGTGAAATATGACTCTTAAGGAAAATAAGTTGCAAATACGATATTCACACTTTTTGAGTGGCAAATTTGCCCCTAATTTGTATTTGTATGTGAAATATGACTCTTAAAGAAAATAAATTGCAAATACGATATTCACATTTTTTGAGTGGCAAATTTGCCCCTAATTTGTATTTGTATGTGAAATATGACTCTTAAAGAAAATAAATTGCAAATACGATATTCACACTTTTTGAGTGGCAAATTTGCCCCTAATTTGAATTTGGATGTGAAATATGACTCTTAAGGAAAATAAATTGCAAATACGTTATTCACACTTTTTTTTTGGCAAATTTGCCCCAAATTTGTATTTCGAAGTGAAATATGACTCTTAAGGAAAATAAATTGCAAACACGATATTCACACTTTTTGAGTGGCAAATTTGCCCCTAATTTGTATTTCGAAGTGAAATATGACTCTCTTAAGGAAAATAAATTGCAAACACGATATTTACACTTTTTGAGTGTCAAATTTGCACCTAATTTGTATTTCGAAGTGAAATATGACTCTCTTAAGGAAAATAAATTGCAAATTCGATATTCACACTTTTTGACTGACAAATTTGCCCTTAATTTGTATTTCGAAGTGAAATATGACTCTCTTAAGGAAAATAAATTGCAAACACGATATTTACACTTTTTGAGTGGCAAATTTGCACCTAATTTGTATTTCGAAGTGAAATATGACTCTAAAGGAAAATAAATTGCAAATTCGATATTCACACTTTTTGACTGGCAAATTTGCCCCTAATTTGTATTTCGAAGTGAAATATGACTCTCTTAAGGAAAATAAATTGCAAACACGATATTCACACTTTTTGAGTGGCAAATTTGGCCCTAATTTGTATTTCGAAGTGAAATATGACTCTAATGGAAAATAAATTGCATATACGATATTCACACTTTTTGAGTGACAAATTTGCCCATAATTTGTATTTCGAAGTGAAATATGACTCTCTTAAGGAAAATAAATTGCAAACACGATATTTACACTTTTTGAGTGGCAAATTTGCACCTAATTTGTATTTCGAAGTGAAATATGACTCTAAAGGAAAATAAATTGAAAATTCGATATTCACACTTTTTGACTGACAAATTTGCCCCTAATTTGTATTTCGAAGTGAAATATGACTCTCTTAAGGAAAATAAATTGCAAACACGATATTCACACTTTTTGAGTGGCAAATTTGGCCCTAATTTGTATTTCGAAGTGAAATATGACTCTAACGGAAAATAAATTGCAAATACGATATTCACACTTTTTGAGTGGCAAATTTGCCCCTAATTTGTATTTCGAAGTGAAATATGACTCTTAAGGAAAATAAATTGCAAATACGATATTCACACTTTTTGAGTGTCAAATTTGCCCCTAATTTGTATTTCGAAAGGAAATATGACTCTCTTAAGGAAAATAAATTGCAAACACGATATTTACACTTTTTTAGTGGCAAATTTGCCCCTAATTTGTATTTCGAAATGAAATATGACTCTAAAGGAAAATAAATTGCAAATTCGATATTCACACTTTTTGAGTGGCAAATTTGCCCCTAATTTGTATTTCGAAGTGAAATATGACTCTCTTAAGGAAAATAAATTGCAAATACGATATTCACACTTTCTAGTGGCAAATTTGCCCCTAATTTGTATTTGGATGTGAAATGTGACTCTTAAGGAAAATAAATTGCAAATACAATATTCACACTATTTGAGTGGCAAATTTGCTCCTAATTTGTATTTCGAAGTGAAATATGACTCTTAAGGAAAATAAATTGCAAACACGATATTCACACTTTTTGAGTGGCAAATTTGCCCTAATTTGTATTTCGAAGTGAAATATGACTTTTAATGAAAATAAGTTGCAAATACGATATTCACACTTTTTGAGTGGCAATTTTTGCCCTAATTTGTATTTCGAAGTGAAATATGACTCTCTTAAGGAAAATAAATTGCAAACACGATATTTACACTTTTTGAGTGGCAAATTTGCACCTAATTTGTATTTCGAAGTGAAATATGACTCTAAAGGAAAATAAATTGCAAATTCGATATTCACACTTTTTGACTGGCAATTTTGCCCCTAATTTGTATTTCGAAGTGAAATATGACTCTCTTAAGGAAAATAAATTGCAAACACGATATTCACACTTTTTGAGTGGCAAATTTGCCCCTAATTTGTATTTCGAAATGAAATATGACTCTAAAGGAAAATAAATTGCAAATTCGATATTCACACTTTTTGAGTGGCAAATTCGCCCCTAATTTGTATTTAGATGTGAAATATGACTCTTAAGGAAAATAAATTGCAAATACGATATTCACACTTTCTAGTGGCAAATTTGCCCCTAATTTGTATTTGGATGTGAAATGTGACTCTTAAGGAAAATAAATTGCAAATACGATATTCACACTATTTGAGTGGCAAATTTGCTCCTAATTTGTATTTCGAAGTGAAATATGACTCTTAAGGAAAATAAATTGCAAACACGATATTCACACTTTTTGAGTGGCAAATTTGCCCTAATTTGTATTTCGAAGTGAAATATGACTTTTAATGAAAATAAGTTGCAAATACGATATTCACACTTTTTGAGTGGCAATTTTTGCCCTAATTTGTATTTCGAAGTGAAATATGACTCTCTTAAGGAAAATAAATTGCAAACACGATATTTACACTTTTTGAGTGGCAAATTTGCACCTAATTTGTATTTCGAAGTGAAATATGACTCTAAAGGAAAATAAATTGCAAATTCGATATTCACACTTTTTGACTGGCAAATTTGCCCCTAATTTGTATTTCGAAGTGAAATATGACTCTCTTAAGGAAAATAAATTGCAAACACGATATTCACACTTTTTGAGTGGCAAATTTGGCCCTAATTTGTATTTCGAAGTGAAATATGACTCTAACGGAAAATAAATTGCAAATACGATATTCACAATTTTTGAGTGGCAAATTTGACCCTAATTTGTATTTCGAAGTGAAATATGACTCTTAAGGAAAATAAATTGCAAATACGATATTCACACTTTTTGAGTGTCAAATTTGCCCCTAATTTGTATTTCGAAAGGAAATATGACTCTCTTAAGGAAAATAAATTGCAAACACGATATTTACACTTTTTGAGTGGCAAATTTGCCTCTAATTTGTATTTCGAAATGAAATATGACTCTAAAGGAAAATAAATTGCAAATTCGATATTCACACTTTTTGAGTGGCAAATTTGCCCCTAATTTGTATTTCGAAGTGAAATATGACTCTTAAGGAAAATAAGTTGTAAATACGATATTCACACTATTTGAGTGGCAAATTCGCCCCTAATTTGTACTCTTAAGGAAAATAAATTGCAAATACGATATTCACACTTTCTAGTGGCAAATTTGCCCCTAATTTGTATTTGGATGTGAAATGTGACTTTTAAGGAAAATAAATTGCAAATACGATATTCACACTATTTGAGTGGCAAATTTGCTCCTAATTTGTATTTCGAAGTGAAATATGACTCTTAAGGAAAATAAGTTGCAAATACGATATTCACACTTTTTGAGTGGCAAATTTGCCCCTAATTTGTATTTGTATGTGAAATATGACTCTTAAAGAAAATAAATTGCAAATACGATATTCACATTTTTTGAGTGGCAAATTTGCCCCTAATTTGTATTTGTATGTGAAATATGACTCTTAAAGAAAATAAATTGCAAATACGATATTCACACTTTTTGAGTGCCAAATTTGCCCCTAATTTGAATTTGGATGTGAAATATGACTCTTAAGGAAAATAAATTGCAAATACGTTATTCACACTTTTTGAGAGGCAAATTTGCCCCAAATTTGTATTTCGAAGTGAAATATGAATCTTAAGGAAAATAAATTGCAAACACGATATTAACACTTTTTGAGTAGCAAATTTGCCCTAATTTGTATTTCGAAACGAAATATGAATTTTAAGGAAAATAAGTTGCAAATACGATATTCAGACTTTTTGAATGGCAATTTTTGCCCTAATTTGTATTTGGATGTGAAATATGACTCATAACGAAAATAAATAGCAAATATGATATTCACTCTTTTTGAGTGGCAAATTTGCCCCTAATTTGTATTTCGAAGTGAAATATGACTCTCTTAAGGAAAATAAATTGCAAACACGATATTTACACTTTTTGAGTGGCAAATTTTCACCTAATTTGTATTTCGAAGTGAAATATGACTCTAAAGGAAAATAAATTGCAAATTCGATATTCACACTTTTTGACTGGCAAATTTGCCCCTAATTTGTATTTCGAAGTGAGATATGACTCTCTTAAGGAAAATAAATTGCAAACACGATATTCACACTTTTTGAGTGGCAAATTTGGCCCTAATTTGTATTTCGAAGTGAAATATGACTCTAATGGAAAATAAATTGCAAATACGATATTCACACTTTTTGAGTGGCAAATTTGCCCCTAATTTGTATTTCGAAGTGAATTATGACTCTTAAGGAAAATAAATTGTAAATACGATATTCACACTTTTTGAGTGGCAAATTTGCCCCTAATTTGTATTTGGAAGTGAAATATGACTCTCTTAAGGAAAATAAATTGCAAACACGATATTCACACTTTTTGAGTGGCAAATTTGGCCCTAATTTGTATTTCGAAGTGAAATATGACTCTAATGGAAAATAAATTGCAAATACGGTTTTCACACTTTTTGAGTGACATATTTGCCCCTAATTTGTATTTCGAAGTGAAATATGACTCTTAAGGAAAATAAATTGCAAATACGATATTCACACTTTTTGAGTGTCAAATTTGCCCCTAATTTGTATTTCGAAGTGAAATATGACTCTCTTAAGGAAAATAAATTGTAAACACGATATTTACACTTTTTGAGTGGCAAATTTGCCCCTAATTTGTATTTCGAAATTAAATATGACTCTAAAGGAAAATAAATTGCAAATTCGATATTCACACTTTTTGAGTGGCAAATTTGCCCCTAATTTGTATTTCGAAGTGAAATATGACTCTTAAGGAAAATAAGTTGTAAATACGATATTCACACTATTTGAGTGGCAAATTCGCCCCTAATTTGTATTTAGATGTGAAATATGACTCTTAAGGAAAATAAATTGCAAATACAATATTCACACTTTCTAGTGGCAAATTTGCCCCTAATTTGTATTTGGATGTGAAATGTGACTCTTAAGGAAAATAAATTGCAAATACGATATTCACACTATTTGAGTGGCAAATTTGCTCCTAATTTATTTTCGAAGTGAAATATGACTCTTAAGGAAAATAAGTTGCAAATACGATATTCACACTTTTTGAGTGGCAAATTTGCCCCTAATTTGTATTTGTATGTGAAATATGACTCTTAAAGAAAATAAATTGCAAATACGATATTCACATTTTTTGAGTGGCAAATTTGCCCCTAATTTGTATTTGTATGTGAAATATGACTCTTAAAGAAAATAAATTGCAAATACGATATTCACACTTTTTGAGTGGCAAATTTGCCCCTAATTTGAATTTGGATGTGAAATATGACTCTTAAGGAAAATAAATTGCAAATACGTTATTCACACTTTTTGAGTGGCAAATTTGCCCCAAATTTGTATTTCGAAGTGAAATATGACTCTTAAGGAAAATAAATTGCAAACACGATATTCACACTTTTTGAGTGGCAAATTTGCCCTAATTTGTATTTCGAAGTGAAATATGACTTTTAAGGAAAATAAGTTGCAAATACGATATTCATACTTTTTGAGTGGCAATTTTTGCCCTAATTTGTATTTGGATGTGAAATATGACTCATAACGAAAATAAATAGCAAATATGATATTCAATTTTTTTGAGTGGCAAATTTGCCCCTAATTTGTATTTCGAAGTGAAATATGACTCTCTTAAGGAAAATAAATTGCAAACACGATATTTACACTTTTTGAGTGGCAAATTTGCACCTAATTTGTATTTCGAAGTGAAATATGACTCTAAAGGAAAATAAATTGCAAATTCGATATTCACACTTTTTGACTGGCAAATTTGCCCCTAATTTGTATTTCGAAGTGAAATATGACTCTCTTAAGGAAAATAAATTGCAAACACGATATTCACACTTTTTGAGTGACAAATTTGGCCCTAATTTGTATTTCGAAGTGAAATATGACTCTAATGGAAAATAAATTGCATATACGATATTCACACTTTTTGAGTGACAAATTTGCCCCTAATTTGTATTTCGAAGTGAAATATGACTCTCTTAAGGAAAATAAATTGCAAACACGATATTTACACTTTTTGAGTGGCAAATTTGCACCTAATTTGTATTTCGAAGTGAAATATGACTCTAAAGGAAAATAAATTGCAAATTCGATATTCACACTTTTTGACTGACAAATTTGCCCCTAATTTGTATTTCGAAGTGAAATATGACTCTCTTAAGGAAAATAAATTGCAAACACGATATTCACACTTTTTGAGTGGCAAATTTGGCCCTAATTTGTATTTCGAAGTGAAATATGACTCTAACGGAAAATAAATTGCAAATACGATATTCACACTTTTTGAGTGGCAAATTTGCCCCTAATTTGTATTTCGAAGTGAAATATGACTCTTAAGGAAAATAAATTGCAAATACGATATTCACACTTTTTGAGTGTCAAATTTGCCCCTAATTTGTATTTCGAAAGGAAATATGACTCTCTTAAGGAAAATAAATTGCAAACACGATATTTACACTTTTTGAGTGGCAAATTTGCCCCTAATTTGTATTTCGAAATGAAATATGACTCTAAAGGAAAATAAATTGCAAATTCGATATTCACACTTTTTGAGTGGCAAATTTGCCCCTAATTTGTATTTCGAAGTGAAATATGACTCTCTTAAGGAAAATAAATTGCAAATACGATATTCACACTTTCTAGTGGCAAATTTGCCCCTAATTTGTATATTTGGATGTGAAATGTGACTCTTAAGGAAAATAAATTGCAAATACGATATTCACACTATTTGAGTGGCAAATTTGCTCCTAATTTGTATTTCGAAGTGAAATATGACTCTTAAGGAAAATAAATTGCAAACACGATATTCACACTTTTTGAGTGGCAAATTTGCCCTAATTTGTATTTCGAAGTGAAATATGACTTTTAATGAAAATAAGTTGCAAATACGATATTCACACTTTTTGAGTGGCAATTTTTGCCCTAATTTGTATTTCGAAGTGAAATATGACTCTCTTAAGGAAAATAAATTGCAAACACGATATTTACACTTTTTGAGTGGCAAATTTGCACCTAATTTGTATTTCGAAGTGAAATATGACTCTAAAGGAAAATAAATTGCAAATTCGATATTCACACTTTTTGACTGGCAAATTTGCCCCTAATTTGTATTTCAAAGTGAAATATGACTCTCTTAAGGAAAATAAATTGCAAACACGATATTCACACTTTTTGAGTGGCAAATTTGGCCCTAATTTGTATTTCGAAGTGAAATATGACTCTAACGGAAAATAAATAGCAAATACGATATTCACACTTTTTGAGTGGCAAATTTGACCCTAATTTGTATTTCGAAGTGAAATATGACTCTTAAGGAAAATAAATTGCAAATACGATATTCACACTTTTTGAATGTCAAATTTGCCCCTAATTTGTATTTCGAAAGGAAATATGACTCTCTTAAGGAAAATAAATTGCAAACACGATATTTACACTTTTTGAGTGGCAAATTTGCCTCTAATTTGTATTTCGAAATGATATATGACTCTAAAGGAAAATAAATTGCAAATTCGATATTCACACTTTTTGAGTGGCAAATTTGCCCCTAATTTGTATTTCGAAGTGAAATATGACTCTTAAGGAAAATAAGTTGTAAATACGATATTCACACTATTTGAGTGGCAAATTCGCCCCTAATTTGTACTCTTAAGGAAAATAAATTGCAAATACGATATTCACATTTTCTAGTGGCAAATTTGCCCCTAATTTGTATTTGGATGTGAAATGTGACTTTTAAGGAAAATAAATTGCAAATACGATATTCACACTATTTGAGTGGCAAATTTGCTCCTAATTTGTATTTCGAAGTGAAATATGACTCTTAAGGAAAATAAGTTGCAAATACGATATTCACACTTTTTGAGTGGCAAATTTGCCCCTAATTTGTATTTGTATGTGAAATATGACTCTTAAAGAAAATAAATTGCAAATACGATATTCACATTTTTTGAGTGGCAAATTTGCCCCTAATTTGTATTTGTATGTGAAATATGACTCTTAAAGAAAATAAATTGCAAATACGATATTCACACTTTTTGAGTGGCAAATTTGCCCCTAATTTGAATTTGGATGTGAAATATGACTCTTAAGGAAAATAAATTGCAAATACTTTATTCACACTTTTTGAGAGGCAAATTTGCCCCAAATTTGTATTTCGAAGTGAAATATGAATCTTAAGGAAAATAAATTGCAAACACGATATTAACACTTTTTGAGTAGCAAATTTGCCCTAATTTGTATTTCGAAGTGAAATATGAATTTTAAGGAAAATAAGTTGCAAATACGATATTCAGACTTTTTGAGTGGCAATTTTTGCCCTAATTTGTATTTGGATGTGAAATATGACTCATAACGAAAATAAATAGCAAATATGATATTCACTCTTTTTGAGTGGCAAATTTGCCCCTAATTTGTATTTCGAAGTGAAATATGACTCTCTTAAGGAAAATAAATTGCAAACACGATATTTACACTTTTTGAGTGGCAAATTTGCACATAATTTGTATTTCGAAGTGAAATATGACTCTAAAGGAAAATAAATTGCAAATTCGATATTCACACTTTTTGACTGGCAAATTTGCCCCTAATTTGTATTTCAAAGTGAAATATGACTCTCTTAAGGAAAATAAATTGCAAACACGATATTCACACTTTTTGAGTGGCAAATTTGGCCCTAATTTGTATTTCGAAGTGAAATATGACTCTAATGGAAAATAAATTGCAAATACGATATTCACACTTTTTGAGTGGCAAATTTGCCCCTAATTTGTATTTCGAAGTGAATTATGACTCTTAAGGAAAATAAATTGTAAATACGATATTCACACTTTTTGAGCGGCAAATTTGCCCCTAATTTGTATTTCGAAGTGAAATATGACTCTCTTAAGGAAAATAAATTGCAAACACGATATTCACACTTTTTGAGTGGCAAATTTGGCCCTAATTTGTATTTCGAAGTGAAATATGACTCTAATGGAAAATAAATTGCAAATACGGTTTTCACACTTTTTGAGTGACATATTTGCCCCTAATTTGTATTTCGAAGTGAAATATGACTCTTAAGGAAAATAAATTGCAAATACGATATTCACACTTTTTGAGTGTCAAATTTGCCCCTAATTTGTATTTCGAAGTGAAATATGACTCTCTTAAGGAAAATAAATTGTAAACACGATATTTACACTTTTTGAGTGGCAAATTTGCCCCTAATTTGTATTTCGAAATTAAATATGACTCTAAAGGAAAATAAATTGCAAATTCGATATTCACACTTTTTGAGTGGCAAATTTGCCCCTAATTTGTATTTTGAAGTGAAATATGACTCTTAAGGAAAATAAGTTGTAAATACGATATTCACACTATTTGAGTGGCAAATTCGCCCCTAATTTGTATTTAGATGTGAAATATGACTCTTAAGGAAAATAAATTGCAAATACAATATTCACACTTTCTAGTGGCAAATTTGCCCCTAATTTGTATTTGGATGTGAAATGTGACTCTTAAGGAAAATAAATTGCAAATACGATATTCACACTATTTGAGTTGCAAATTTGCTCCTAATTTATTTTCGAAGTGAAATATGACTCTTAAGGAAAATAAGTTGCAAATACGATATTCACACTTTTTGAGTGGCAAATTCGCCCCTAATTTGTATTTGTATGTGAAATATGACTCTTAAAGAAAATAAATTGCAAATACGATATTCACATTTTTTGAGTGGCAAATTTGCCCCTAATTTGTATTTGTATGTGAAATATGACTCTTAAAGAAAATAAATTGCAAATACGATATTCACACTTTTTGAATGGCAAATTTGCCCCTAATTTGAATTTGGATGTGAAATATGACTCTTAAGGAAAATAAATTGCAAATACGTTATTCACACTTTTTGAGTGGCAAATTTGCCCCAAATTTGTATTTCGAAGTGAAATATGACTCTTAAGGAAAATAAATTGCAAACACGATATTCACACTTTTTGAGTGGCAAATTTGCCCTAATTTGTATTTCGAAGTGAAATATGACTTTTAAGGAAAATAAGTTGCAAATACGATATTCAGACTTTTTGAGTGGCAATTTTTGCCCTAATTGGTATTTGGATGTGAAATATGACTCATAACGAAAATATGACTCTCTTAAGGAAAATAAATTGCAAACACGATATTCACACTTTTTGAGTGGCAAATTTGGCCCTAATTAGTATTTCGAAGTGAAATATGACTCTAATGGAAAATAAATTGCATATACGATATTCACACTTTTTGAGTGGCAAATTTGCCCCTAATTTGTATTTCGAAGTGAATTATGACTCTTAAGGAAAATAAATTGTAAATACGATATTCACACTTTTTGAGTGGCAAATTTGCCCCTAATTTGTATTTCGAAGTGAAATATGACTCTCTTAAGGAAAATAAATTGCAAACACGATATTCACACTTTTTGAGTGGCAAATTTGGCCCTAATTTGTATTTCGAAGTGAAATATGACTCTAATGGAAAATAAATTGCAAATACGGTTTTCACACTTTTTGAGTGACATATTTGCCCCTAATTTGTATTTCGAAGTGAAATATGACTCTTAAGGAAAATAAATTGCAAATACGATATTCACACTTTTTGAGTGTCAAATTTGCCCCTAATTTGTATTTCGAAGTGAAATATGACTCTCTTAAGGAAAATAAATTGCAAATACGATTTTCACACTTTTTGAGTGGCAAATTTGCCCCTAATTTGTATTTCGAAGTGAAATATGACTCTTAAGGAAAAATAAATTGCAAATACGATATTCACACTTTTTGAGTGTCAAATTTGCCCCTAATTTGTATTTCGAAGTGAAATATGACTCACTTAAGGAAAATAAATTGCAAACTCGATATTTACTCTTTTTGAGTGGCAAATTTGCCCCTAATTTGTATTTCGAAGTGAAATATGACTCTAAAGGAAAATAAATTGCAAATTCGATATTCACACTTTTTGAGTGGCAAATTTGCCCCTAATTTGTATTTCGAAGTGAAATATGACTCTTAAGGAAAATAAGTTGTAAATACGATATTCACACTATTTGAGTGGCAAATTCGCCCCTAATTCGTATTTAAATGTGAAATATGACTCTTAAGGAAAATAAATTGCAAATACGATATTCACACTTTCTAGTGGCAAATTTGCCCCTAATTTGTATTTGGATGTGAAATTTGACTCTTAAGGAAAATAAATTGCAAATACGTTATTCACACTTTTTGAGTGGCAAATTTGCCCCAAATTTGTATTTCGAAGTGAAAAATGACTCTTAAGGAAAATAAATTGCAAACACGATATTCACACTTTTTGAGTGGCAAATTTGCCCTAATTTGTATTTCGAAGTGAAATATGACTTTTAAGGAAAATAAGTTGAAAATACGATATTCAGACTTTTTGAGTGGCAATTTTTGCCCTAATTGGTATTTGGATGTGAAATATGACTCATAACGAAAATAAATAGCAAATATGATATTCACTCTTTTTGAGTGGCAAATTTGCCCCTAATTTGTATTTCGAAGTGAAATATGACTCTCTTAAGGAAAATAAATTGCAAACACGATATTTACACTTTTTGAGTGGCAAATTTGCACCTAATTTGTATTTCGAAGTGAAATATGACTCTAAAGGAAAATAAATTGCAAATTCGATATTCACACTTTTTGACTGGCAAATTTGCCCCTAATTTGTATTTCGAAGTGAAATATGACTCTCTTAAGGAAAATAAATTGCAAACACTATATTCACACTTTTTGAGTGGCAAATTTGGCCCTAATTTGTATTTCGAAGTGAAATATGACTCTAATGGAAAATAAATTGCATATACGATATTCACACTTTTTGAGTGACAAATTTGCCCCTAATTTGTATTTCGAAGTGAAATATGACTCTTAAGGAAAATAAATTGTAAATACGATATTCACACTTTTTGAGTGGCAAATTTGGCCCTAATTTGTATTTCGAAGTGAAATATGACTCTAATGGAAAATAAATTGCAAATACGATTTTCACACTTTTTGAGTGGCAAATTTGCCCCTAATTTGTATTTCGAAGTGAAATATGACTCTTAAGGAAAAATAAATTGCAAATACGATATTCACACTTTTTGAGTGTCAAATTTGCCCCTAATTTGTATTTCGAAGTGAAATATGACTCACTTAAGGAAAATAAATTGCAAACTCGATATTTACTCTTTTTGAGTGGCAAATTTGCCCCTAATTTGTATTTCGAAGTGAAATATGACTCTAAAGGAAAATAAATTGCAAATTCGATATTCACACTTTTTGAGTGGCAAATTTGCCCCTAATTTGTATTTCGAAGTGAAATATGACTCTTAAGGAAAATAAGTTGTAAATACGATATTCACACTATTTGAGTGGCAAATTCGCCCCTAATTCGTATTTAAATGTGAAATATGACTCTTAAGGAAAATAAATTGCAAATACGATATTCACACTTTCTAGTGGCAAATTTGCCCCTAATTTGTATTTGGATGTGAAATTTGACTCTTAAGGAAAATAAATTGCAAATACGTTATTCACACTTTTTGAGTGGCAAATTTGCCCCAAATTTGTATTTCGAAGTGAAAAATGACTCTTAAGGAAAATAAATTGCAAACACGATATTCACACTTTTTGAGTGGCAAATTTGCTCTAATTTGTATTTCGAAGTGAAATATGACTTTTAAGGAAAATAAGTTGCAAATACGATATTCAGACTTTTTGAGTGGCAATTTTTTCCCTAATTTGTATTTGGATGTGAAATATGACTCATAACGAAAATAAATAGCAAATATGATATTCACTCTTTTTGAGTGGCAAATTTGCCCCTAATTTGTATTTCGAAGTGAAATATGACTCTCTTAAGTAAAATAAATTGCAAACACGATATTTACACTTTTTGAGTGGCAAATTTGCACCTAATTTGTATTTCGAAGTGAAATATGACTCTAAAGGAAAATAAATTGCAAATTCGATATTCACACTTTTTGACTGGCAAATTTGCCCCTAATTTGTATTTCGAAGTGAAATATGACTCTAATGGAAAATAAATTGCAAATACGATATTCACACTTTTTGAGTGGCAAATTTGCCCCTAATTTGTATTTCGAAGTGAAATATGACTCTCTTAAGGAAAATAAATTGCAAACACGATATTCACACTTTTTGAGTGGCAAATTTGGCCCTAATTTGTATTTCGAAGTGAAATATGACTCTAATGGAAAATAAATTGCAAATACGGTTTTCACACTTTTTGAGTGACATATTTGCCCCTAATTTGTATTTCGAAGTGAAATATGACTCTTAAGGAAAATAAATTGCAAATACGATTTCGAAGTGAAATACGACTCTCTTAAGGAAAATAAATTGTAAACACGATATTTACACTTTTTGAGTGGCAAATTTGCCCCTAATTTGTATTTCGAAATTAAATATGACTCTAAAGGAAAATAAATTGCAAATTCGATATTCACACTTTTTGAGTGGCAAATTTGCCCCTAATTTGTATTTCGAAGTGAAATATGACTCTTAAGGAAAATAAGTTGTAAATTCGATATTCACACTATTTGAGTGGCAAATTCGCCCCTAATTTGTATTTAGATGTGAAATATGACTCTTAAGGAAAATAAGTTGCAAATACAATATTCACACTTTCTAGTGGCAAATTTGCCCCAAATTTCTATTTGGATGTGAAATGTGACTCTTAAGGAAAATAAATTGCAAATACGATATTCACACTATTTGAGTGGCAAATTTGCTCCTAATTTATTTTCGAAGTGAAATATGACTCTTAAGGAAAATAAGTTGCAAATACGATATTCACACTTTTTGAGTGGCAAATTCGCCCCTAATTTGTATTTGTATGTGAAATATGACTCTTAAAGAAAATAAATTGCAAAGACGATATTCACATTTTTTGAGTGGCAAATTTGCCCCTAATTTGTATTTGTATGTGAAATATGACTCTTAAAGAAAATAAATTGCAAATACGATATTCACACTTTTTGAGTGGCAAATTTGCCCCTAATTTGAATTTGGATGTGAAATATGACTCTTAAGGAAAATAAATTGCAAATACGTTATTCACACTTTTTGAGTGGCAAATTTGCCCCAAATTTGTATTTCGAAGTGAAATATGACTCTTAAGGAAAATAAATTGCAAACACGATATTCACACTTTTTGAGTGGCAAATTTGCCCTAATTTGTATTTCGAAGTGAAATATGACTTTTAAGGAAAATAAGTTGCAAATACGATATTCAGACTTTTTGAGTGGCAATTTTTGCCCTAATTTGTATTTGGATGTGAAATATGACTCATAACGAAAATAAATAGCAAATATGATATTCACTCTTTTTGAGTGGCAAATTTGCCCCTAATTTGTATTTCGAAGTGAAATATGACTCTCTTAAGGAAAATAAATTGCAAACACGATATTTACACTTTTTGAGTGGCAAATTTGCACCTAATTTGTATTTCGAATTGAAATATGACTCTAAAGGAAAATAAATTGCAAATTCGATATTCACACTTTTTGACTGGCAAATTTGCCCCTAATTTGTATTTCGAAGTGAAATATGACTCTCTTAAGGAAAATATATTGCAAACACGATATTCACACTTTTTGAGTGGCAAATTTGGCCCTAATTTGTATTTCGAAGTGAAATATGACTCTAATGGAAAATAAATTGCATATACGATATTCACACTTTTTGAGTGACAAATTTGCCCCTAATTTGTATTTCGAAGTGAAATATGACTCTTAAGGAAAATAAATTGTAAATACGATATTCACACTTTTTGAGTGGCAAATTTGCCCCTAATTTGTATTTCGAAGTGAAATATGACTCTCTTAAGGAAAATAAATTGCAAACACGATATTCACACTTTTTGAGTGGCAAATTTGGCCCTAATTTGTATTTCGAAGTGAAATATTACTCTAATGGAAAATAAATTGCAAATACGGTTTTCACACTTTTTGAGTGACATATTTTCCCCTAATTTGTATTTGGATGTGAAATGTGACTCTTAAGGAAAATAAATTGCAAATACGATATTCACACTTTTTGAGTGTCAAATTTGCCCCTAATTTGTATTTCGAAGTGAAATATGACTCTCTTAAGGAAAATAAATTGTAAACACGATATTTACACTTTTTGAGTGGCAAATTTGCCCCTAATTTGTATTTCGAAATTAAATATGACTCTAAAGGAAAATAAATTGCAAATTCGATATTCACACTTTTTGAGTGGCAAATTTGCCCCTGATTTGTATTTCGAAGTGAAATATGACTCTCTTAAGGAAAATAAATTGCAAACACGATATTCACACTTTTTGAGTGGCAAATTTGGCCCTAATTAGTATTTCGAAGTGAAATATGACTCTAATGGAAAATAAATTGCATATACGATATTCACACTTTTTGAGTGGCAAATTTGCCCCTAATTTGTATTTCGAAGTGAATTATGACTCTTAAGGAAAATAAATTGTAAATACGATATTCACACTTTTTGAGTGGCAAATTTGCCCCTAATTTGTATTTCGAAGTGAAATATGACTCTCTTAAGGAAAATAAATTGCAAACACGATATTCACACTTTTTGAGTGGCAAATTTGGCCCTAAGTTGTATTTCGAAGTGAAATATGACTCTTAAGGAAAATAAGTTGTAAATACGATATTCACACTATTTGAGTGGCAAATTCGCCCCTAATTTGTATTTAGATGTGAAAAATGACTCTTAAGGAAAATAAATTGCAAATACAATATTCACACTTTCTAGTGGCAAATTTGCCCCTAATTTGTATTTCGAAGTGAAATGTGACTCTTAAGGAAAATAAATTGCAAATACGATATTCACACTATTTGAGTGGCAAATTTGCTCCTAATTTATTTTCGAAGTGAAATATGACTCTTAAGGAAAATAAGTTGCAAATACGATATTCACACTTTTTGAGTGGCAAATTCGCCCCTAATTTGTATTTGTATGTGAAATATGACTCTTAAAGAAAATAAATTGCAAATACGATATTCACATTTTTTGAGTGGCAAATTTGCCCCTAATTTGTATTTGTATGTGAAATATGACGCTTAAAGAAAATAAATTGCAAATACGATATTCACACTTTTTGAGTGGCAAATTTGCCCCTAATTTGTATTTGGATGTGAAATGTGACTCTTAAGGAAAATAAATTGCAAATACGATATTCACACTTTTTGAGTGGCAAATTTGCCCCAAATTTGTATTTCGAAGTGAAATATGACTCTTAAGGAAAATAAGTTGCAAATACGATATTCACACTTTTTGAGTGGCAAATTCGCCCCTAATTTGTATTTGTATGTGAAATATGACTCTTAAAGAAAATAAATTGCAAATACGATATTCACATTTTTTGAGTGGCAAATTTGCCCCTAATTTGTATTTGTATGTGAAATATGACTCTTAAAGAAAATAAATTGCAAATACGATATTCACACTTTTTGAGTGGCAAATTTGCCCCTAATTTGAATTTGGATGTGAAATATGACTCTTAAGGAAAATAAATTGCAAATACGTTATTCACACTTTTTGAGTGGCAAATTTGCCCCAAATTTGTATTTCGAAGTGAAATATGACTCTTAAGGAAAATAAATTGCAAACACGATATTCACACTTTTTGAGTGGCAAATTTGCCCTAATTTGTATTTCGAAGTGAAATATGACTTTTAAGGAAAATAAGTTGCAAATACGATATTCAGACTTTTTGAGTGGCAATTTTTGCCCTAATTTGTATTTGGATATGAAATATGACTCATAACGAAAATAAATAGCAAATATGATATTCACTCTTTTTGAGTGGCAAATTTGCCCCTAATTTGTATTTCGAAGTGAAATATGACTCTCTTAAGGAAAATAAATTGCAAACACGATATTTACACTTTTTGAGTGGCAAATTTGCACCTAATTTGTATTTCGAAGTGAAATATGACTCTAAAGGAAAATAAATTGCAAATTCGATATTCACACTTTTTGACTGGCAAATTTGCCCCTAATTTGTATTTCGAAGTGAAATATGACTCTCTTAAGGAAAATAAATTGCAAACACGATATTCACACTTTTTGAGTGGCAAATTTGGCCCTAATTTGTATTTCGAAGTGAAATATGACTCTAATGGAAAATAAATTGCATATACGATATTCACACTTTTTGAGTGACAAATTTGCCCCTAATTTGTATTTCGAAGTGAAATATGACTCTTAAGGAAAATAAATTGTAAATACGATATTCACACTTTTTGAGTGGCAAATTTGCCCCTAATTTGTATTTCGAAGTGAAATATGACTCTCTTAAGGAAAATAAATTGCAAACACGATATTCACACTTTTTGAGTGGCAAATTTGGCCCTAATTTGTATTTCGAAGTGAAATATGACTCTAATGGAAAATAAATTGCAAATACGATTTTCACACTTTTTGAGTGGCAAATTTGCCCCTAATTTGTATTTCGAAGTGAAATATGACTCTTAAGGAAAAATAAATTGCAAATACGATATTCACACTTTTTGAGTGTCAAATTTGCCCCTAATTTGTATTTCGAAGTGAAATATGACTCACTTAAGGAAAATAAATTGCAAACTCGATATTTACTCTTTTTGAGTGGCAAATTTGCCCCTAATTTGTATTTCGAAGTGAAATATGACTCTTAAGGAAAATAAGTTGTAAATACGATATTCACACTATTTGAGTGGCAAATTCGCCCCTAATTCGTATTTAAATGTGAAATATGACTCTTAAGGAAAATAAATTGCAAATACGATATTCACACTTTCTAGTGGCAAATTTGCCCCTAATTTGTATTTGGATGTGAAATTTGACTCTTAAGGAAAATAAATTGCAAATACGTTATTCACACTTTTTGAGTGGCAAATTTGCCCCAAATTTGTATTTCGAAGTGAAATATGACTCCTAAGGAAAATAAATTGCAAACACGATATTCACACTTTTTGAGTGGCAAATTTGCCCTAATTTGTATTTCGAAGTGAAATATGACTTTTAAGGAAAATAAGTTGCAAATACGATATTCAGACTTTTTGAGTGGCAATTTTTGCCCTAATTTGTATTTGGATGTGAAATATGACTCATAACGAAAATAAATAGCAAATATGATATTCACTCTTTTTGAGTGGCAAATTTGCCCCTAATTTGTATTTCGAAGTGAAATATGACTCTCTTAAGGAAAATAAATTGCAAACACGATATTTACACTTTTTGAGTGGCAAATTTGCACCTAATTTGTATTTCGAAGTGAAATATGACTCTAAAGGAAAATAAATTGCAAATTCGATATTCACACTTTTTGACTGGCAAATTTGCCCCTAATTTGTATTTCGAAGTGAAATATGACTCTAATGGAAAATAAATTGCAAATACGATATTCACACTTTTTGAGTGGCAAATTTGCTCCTAATTTATTTTCGAAGTGAAATATGACTCTTAAGGAAAATAAGTTGCAAATACGATATTCACACTTTTTGAGTGGCAAATTCGCCCCTAATTTGTATTTGTATGTGAAATATGACTCTTAAAGAAAATAAATTGCAAATACGATATTCACATTTTTTTGAGTGGCAAATTTGCCCCTAATTTGTATTTGTATGTGAAATATGACTCTTATAGAAAATAAATTGCAAATACGATATTCACACTTTTTGAGTGGCAAATTTGCCCATAATTTGAATTTGGATGTGAAATATGACTCTTAAGGAAAATAAATTGCAAATACGTTATTCACACTTTTTGAGTGGCAAATTTGCCCCAAATTTGTATTTCGAAGTGAAATATGACTCTTAAGGAAAATAAATTGCAAACACGATATTCACACTTTTTGAGTGGCAAATTTGCCCTAATTTGTATTTCGAAGTGAAATATGACTTTTAAGGAAAATAAGTTGCAAATACGATATTCAGACTTTCTAGTGGCAAATTTGCCCCTAATTTGTATTTGGATGTGAAATGTGACTCATGACGAAAATAAATAGCAAATATGATATTCACTCTTTTTGAGTGGCAAATTTGCCCCTAATTTGTATTTCGAAGTGAAATATGACTCTCTTAAGGAAAATAAATTGCAAACACGATATTTACACTTTTTGAGTGGCAAATTTGCACCTAATTTGTATTTCGAAGTGAAATATGACTCTAAAGGAAAATAAATTGCAAATTCGATATTCACACTTTTTGACTGGCAAATTTGCCCCTAATTTGTATTTCGAAGTGAAATATGACTCTCTTAAGGAAAATAAATTGCAAACACGATATTCACACTTTTTGAGTGGCAAATTTGGCCCTAATTTGTATTTCGAAGTGAAATATGACTCTAATGGAAAATAAATTGCATATACGATATTCACACTTTTTGAGTGACAAATTTGCCCCTAATTTGTATTTCGAAGTGAAATATGACTCTTAAGGAAAATAAATTGTAAATACGATATTCACACTTTTTGAGTGGCAAATTTGCCCCTAATTTATATTTCGAATTGAAATATGACTCTCTTAAGGAAAATAAATTGCAAACACGATATTTACACTTTTTGAGTGGCAAATTTGCACCTAATTTGTATTTCGAAGTGAAATATGACTCTAAAGGAAAATAAATTGCAAATTCGATATTCACACTTTTTGACTGGCAAATTTGCCCCTAATTTGTATTTCGAAGTGAAATATGACTCTCTTAAGGAAAATAAATTGCAAACACGATATTCACACTTTTTGAGTGGCAAATTTGGCCCTAATTAGTATTTCGAAGTGAAATATGACTCTAATGGAAAATAAATTGCATATACGATATTCACACTTTTTGAGTGGCAAATTTGCCCCTAATTTGTATTTCGAAGTGAATTATGACTCTTAAGGAAAATAAATTGTAAATACGATATTCACACTTTTTGAGTGGCAAATTTGCCCCTAATTTGTATTTCGAAGTGAAATATGACTCTCTTAAGGAAAATAAATTGCAAACACGATATTCACACTTTTTGAGTGGCAAATTTGGCCCTAATTTGTATTTCGAAGTGAAATATGACTCTAATGGAAAATAAATTGCAAATACGGTTTTCACACTTTTTGAGTGACATATTTGCCCCTAATTTGTATTTCGAAGTGAAATATGACTCTTAAGGAAAATAAATTGCAAATACGATATTCACACTTTTTGAGTGTCAAATTTGCCCCTAATTTGTATTTCGAAGTGAAATATGACTCTCTTAAGGAAAATAAATTGTAAACACGATATTTACACTTTTTGAGTGGCAAATTTGCCCCTAATTTGTATTTCGAAATTAAATATGACTCTAAAGGAAAATAAATTGCAAATTCGATATTCACACTTTTTGAGTGGCAAATTTGCCCCTAATTTGTATTTCGAAGTGAAATATGACTCTTAAGGAAAATAAGTTGTAAATACGATATTCACACTATTTGAGTGGCAAATTCGCCCCTAATTTGTATTTAGATGTGAAATATGACTCTTAAGGAAAATAAATTGCAAATACAATATTCACACTTTCTAGTGGCAAATTTGCCACTAATTTGTATTTGGATGTGAAATGTGACTCTTAAGGAAAATAAATTGCAAATACGATATTCACACTATTTGAGTGGCAAATTTGCTCCTAATTTATTTTCGAAGTGAAATATGACTCTTAAGGAAAATAAGTTGCAAATACGATATTCACATTTTTTGAGTGGCAAATTTGCCCCTAATTTGTATTTGTATGTGAAATATGACTCTTAAAGAAAATAAATTGCAAATACGATATTCACACTTTTTGAGTGGCAAATTTGCCCCTAATTTGAATTTGGATGTGAAATATGACTCTTAAGGAAAATAAATTGCAAATACATTATTCACACTTTTTGAGTGGCAAATTTGCCCCAAATTTGTATTTCGAAGTGAAATATGACTCTTAAGGAAAATAAATTGCAAACACGATATTCACACTTTTTGAGTGGCAAATTTGCCCTAATTTGTATTTCGAAGTGAAATATGATTTTTAAGGAAAATAAGTTGCAAATACGATATTCAGACTTTTTGAGTGGCAATTTTTGCCCTAATTGGTATTTGGATGTGAAATATGACTCATAACGAAAATAAATAGCAAATATGATATTCACTCTTTTTGAGTGGCAAATTTGCCCCTAATTTGTATTTCGAAGTGAAATATGACTCTCTTAAGGAAAATAAATTGCAAACACGATATTTACACTTTTTGAGTGGCAAATTTGCACCTAATTTGTATTTCGAAGTGAAATATGACTCTAAAGGAAAATAAATTGCAAATTCGATATTCACACTTTTTGACTGGCAAATTTGCCCCTAATTTGTATTTCGAAGTGAAATATGACTCTCTTAAGGAAAATAAATTGCAAACACTATATTCACACTTTTTGAGTGGCAAATTTGGCCCTAATTTGTATTTCGAAGTGAAATATGACTCTAATGGAAAATAAATTGCATATACGATATTCACACTTTTTGAGTGACAAATTTGCCCCTAATTTGTATTTCGAAGTGAAATATGACTCTTAAGGAAAATAAATTGTAAATACGATATTCACACTTTTTGAGTGGCAAATTTGCCCCTAATTTGTATTTCGAAGTGAAATATGACTCTCTTAAGGAAAATAAATTGCAAACACGATATTCACACTTTTTGAGTGGCAAATTTGGCCCTAATTTGTATTTCGAAGTGAAATATGACTCTAATGGAAAATAAATTGCAAATACGATTTTCACACTTTTTGAGTGGCAAATTTGCCCCTAATTTGTATTTCGAAGTGAAATATGACTCTTAAGGAAAAATAAATTGCAAATACGATATTCACACTTTTTGAGTGTCAAATTTGCCCCTAATTTGTATTTCGAAGTGAAATATGACTCACTTAAGGAAAATAAATTGCAAACTCGATATTTACTCTTTTTGAGTGGCAAATTTGCCCCTAATTTGTATTTCGAAGTGAAATATGACTCTAAAGGAAAATAAATTGCAAATTCAATATTCACACTTTTTGAGTGGCAAATTTGCCCCTAATTTGTATTTCGAAGTGAAATATGACTCTTAAGGAAAATAAGTTGTAAATACGATATTCACACTATTTGAGTGGCAAATTCGCCCCTAATTCGTATTTAAATGTGAAATATGACTCTTAAGGAAAATAAATTGCAAATTCGATATTCACACTTTCTAGTGGCAAATTTGCCCCTAATTTGTATTTGGATGTGAAATTTGACTCTTAAGGAAAATAAATTGCAAATACGTTATTCACACTTTTTGAGTGGCAAATTTGCCCCAAATTTGTATTTCGAAGTGAAATATGACTCTTAAGGAAAATAAATTGCAAACACGATATTCACACTTTTTGAGTGGCAAATTTGCCCTAATTTGTATTTCGAAGTGAAATATGACTTTTAAGGAAAATAAGTTGCAAATACGATATTCAGACTTTTTGAGTGGCAATTTTTGCCCTAATTTGTATTTGGATGTGAAATATGACTCATAACGAAAATAAATAGCAAATATGATATTCACTCTTTTTGAGTGGCAAATTTGCCCCTAATTTGTATTTCGAAGTGAAATATGACTCTCTTAAGGAAAATAAATTGCAAACACGATATTTACACTTTTTGAGTGGCAAATTTGCACCTAATTTGTATTTCGAAGTGAAATATGACTCTAAAGGAAAATAAATTGCAAATTCGATATTCACACTTTTTGACTGGCAAATTTGCCCCTAATTTGTATTTCGAAGTGAAATATGACTCTAATGGAAAATAAATTGCAAATACGATATTCACACTTTTTGAGTGGCAAATTTGCCCCTAATTTGTATTTCGAAGTGAATTATGACTCTTAAGGAAAATAAATTGTAAATACGATATTCACACTTTTTGAGTGGCAAATTTGCCCCTAATTTGTATTTCGAAGTGAAATATGACTCTCTTAAGGAAAATAAATTGCAAACACGATATTCACACTTTTTGAGTGGCAAATTTGGCCCTAATTTGTATTTCGAAGTGAAATATGACTCTAATGGAAAATAAATTGCAAATACGGTTTTCACACTTTTTGAGTGACATATTTGCCCCTAATTTGTATTTCGAAATGAAATATGACTCTTAAGGAAAATAAATTGCAAATACGATATTCACACTTTTTGAGTGTCAAATTTGCCCCTAATTTGTATTTCGAAGTGAAATACGACTCTCTTAAGGAAAATAAATTGTAAACACGATATTTACACTTTTTGAGTGGCAAATTTGCCCCTAATTTGTATTTCGAAATTAAATATGACTCTAAAGGAAAATAAATTGCAAATTCGATATTCACACTTTTTGAGTGGCAAATTTGCCCCTAATTTGTATTTCGAAGTGAAATATGACTCTTAAGGAAAATAAGTTGTAAATACGATATTCACACAATTTGAGTGGCAAATTCGCCCCTAATTTGTATTTAGATGTGTAATATGACTCTTAAGGAAAATAAATTGCAAATACAATATTCACACTTTCTAGTGGCAAATTTGCCCCTAATTTGTATTTGGATGTGAAATGTGACTCTTAAGGAAAATAAATTGCAAATACGATATTCACACTATTTGAGTGGCAAATTTGCTCCTAATTTATTTTCGAAGTGAAATATGACTCTTAAGGAAAATAAGTTGCAAATACGATATTCACACTTTTTGAGTGGCAAATTCGCCCCTAATTTGTATTTGTATGTGAAATATGACTCTTAAAGAAAATAAATTGCAAAGACGATATTCACATTTTTTGAGTGGCAAATTTGCCCCTAATTTGTATTTGTATGTGAAATATGACTCTTAAAGAAAATAAATTGCAAATACGATATTCACACTTTTTGAGTGGCAAATTTGCCCCTAATTTGAATTTGGATGTGAAATATGACTCTTAAGGAAAATAAATTGCAAATACATTATTCACACTTTTTGAGTGGCAAATTTGCCCCAAATTTGTATTTCGAAGTGAAATATGACTCTTAAGGAAAATAAATTGCAAACACGATATTCACACTTTTTGAGTGGCAAATTTGCCCTAATTTGTATTTCGAAGTGAAATATGACTTTTAAGGAAAATAAGTTGCAAATACGATATTCAGACTTTTTGAGTGGCAATTTTTGCCCTAATTTGTATTTGGATGTGAAATATGACTCATAACGAAAATAAATAGCAAATATGATATTCACTCTTTTTGAGTGGCAAATTTGCCCCTAATTTGTATTTCGAAGTGAAATATGACTCTCTTAAGGAAAATAAATTGCAAACACGATATTTACACTTTTTGAGTGGCAAATTTGCACCTAATTTGTATTTCGAAGTGAAATATGACTCTAAAGGAAAATAAATTGCAAATTCGATATTCACACTTTTTGACTGGCAAATTTGCCCCTAATTTGTATTTCGAAGTGAAATATGACTCTCTTAAGGAAAATAAATTGCAAACACGATATTCACACTTTTTGAGTGGCAAATTTGGCCCTAATTTGTATTTCGAAGTGAAATATGACTCTAATGGAAAATAAATTGCATATACGATATTCACACTTTTTGAGTGACAAATTTGCCCCTAATTTGTATTTCGAAGTGAAATATGACTCTTAAGGAAAATAAATTGTAAATACGATATTCACACTTTTTGAGTGGCAAATTTGCCCCTAATTTGTATTTCGAAGTGAAATATGACTTTCTTAAGGAAAATAAATTGCAAACACGATATTTACACTTTTTGAGTGGCAAATTTGCACCTAATTTGTATTTCGAAGTGAAATATGACTCTAAAGGAAAATAAATTGCAAATTCGATATTCACACTTTTTGACTGGCAAATTTGCCCCTAATTTGTATTTCGAAGTGAAATATGACTCTCTTAAGGAAAATAAATTGCAAACACGATATTCACACTTTTTGAGTGGCAAATTTGACCCTAATTTGTATTTCGAAGTGAAATATGACTCTAATGGAAAATAAATTGCAAATACGGTTTTCACACTTTTTGAGTGACATATTTGCCCCTAATTTGTATTTCGAAATGAAATATGACTCTTAAGGAAAATAAATTGCAAATACGATATTCACACTTTTTGAGTGTCAAATTTGCCCCTAATTTGTATTTCGAAGTGAAATACGACTCTCTTAAGGAAAATAAATTGTAAACACGATATTTACACTTTTTGAGTGGCAAATTTGCCCCTAATTTGTATTTCGAAATTAAATATGACTCTAAAGGAAAATAAATTGCAAATTCGATATTCACACTTTTTGAGTGGCAAATTTGCCCCTAATTTGTATTTCGAAGTGAAATATGACTCTTAAGGAAAATAAGTTGTAAATACGATATTCACACAATTTGAGTGGCAAATTCGCCCCTAATTTGTATTTAGATGTGTAATATGACTCTTAAGGAAAATAAATTGCAAATACAATATTCACACTTTCTAGTGGCAAATTTGCCCCTAATTTGTATTTGGATGTGAAATTTGACTCTTAAGGAAAATAAATTGCAAATACGATATTCACACTTTTTGAGTGTCAAATTTGCCCCTAATTTGTATTTCGAAGTGAAATACGACTCTCTTAAGGAAAATAAATTGTAAACACGATATTTACACTTTTTGAGTGGCAAATTTGCCCCTAATTTGTATTTCGAAGTGAAATATGACTCTAAAGGAAAATAAATTGCAAATTCGATATTCACACTTTTTGAGTGGCAAATTTGCCCCTAATTTGTATTTCGAAGTGAAATATGACTCTTAAGGAAAATAAGTTGTAAATACGATATTCACACTATTTGAGTGGCAAATTCGCCCCTAATTTGTATTTAGATGTGAAATATGACTCTTAAGGAAAATAAATTGCAAATACGATATTCACACTTTCTAGTGGCAAATTTGCCCCTAATTTGTATTTGGATGTGAAATTTGACTCTTAAGGAAAATAAATTGCAAATACGATATTCACACTATTTGAGTGGCAAATTTGCCCCTAATTTGTATTTCGAAGTGAAATATGACTCTTAAGGAAAATAAGTTGCAAATACGATATTCACATTTTTTGTGTGGCAAGTTCGCCCCTAATTTGTATTTAGATTTGAAATATGACTCTTATGGAAAATAAATTGCAAATACGATATTCACAGTTTTATAGTGGCAAATTTGCCCCTAATTTGTATTTGGATGTGAAATGTGACTCTTAAGGAAAATAAATTGCAAATACGATATTCACACTATTTGAGTGGCAAATTTGCCCCTAATTTGTATTTCGAAGTGAAATATGACTCTTAAGGAAAATAAGTTGCAAATACGATATTCACAGTTTTTGAGTGGCAAATTTGCCCCTAATTTGTATTTGTATGTGAAATATGGCTCTTAAAGAAAATAAATTGCAAATACGATATTCACCCTTTTTGAGTGGCAAATTTGCCCCTAATTTGAATTTGGATGTGAAATGTGACTCTTAAGGAAAATAAATTGCAAATACGTTATTCACACTTTTTGAGTGGCAAATTTGCCCCTAATTTGTATTTCGAAGTGAAATATGACTCTTAAGGAAAATAAATTGCAAACACGATATTCACAGTTTTTGAGTGGCAAATTTGCCCTAATTTGTATTTCGAAGTGAAATATGACTTTTAAGGAAAATAATTTGCAAATACGATATTCACACTTTTTGAGTGGCAATTTTTGCCCTAATTTGTATTTGGATGTGAAATATGACTCATAACGAAAATAAATAGCAAATATGATATTCACACTTTTTGAGTGGCAAATTTGCACCTAATTTGTATTTCGAAGTGAAATATGACTCTAATGGAAAATAAATTGCATATACGATATTCACACTTTTTGAGTGGCAAATTTGCCCATAATTTATTTGGATGTGAAATATGACTCTTAAGTAAAATAAATTGCAAACACGATATTCACACTTTTTGAGTGGCAAATTTGCCCTAATTTGTATTTCGAAGTGAAATATGACTTTTAATGAAAATAAGTTGCAAATACAATATTCACACTTTATGAGTGGCAATTTTTGCCCTAATTTGTATTTCGAAGTGAAATATGACTCTCTTAAGGAAAATAAATTTCAAACACGATATTTACACTTTTTGAGTGGCAAATTTGCACCTAATTTGTATTTCGAAGTGAAATATGACTCTAAAGGAAAATAAATTGCAAATTCGATATTCACACTTTTTGACTGGCAAATTTGCCCCTAATTTGTATTTCGAAGTGAAATATGACTCTCTTAAGGAAAATAAATTGCAAACACGATATTCACACTTTTTGAGTGGCAAATTTGGCCCTAATTTGTATTTCGAAGTGAAATATGACTCTAATGGAAAATAAATTGCATATACGATATTCACTCTTTTTGAGTGGCAAATTTGCCCCTAATTTGTATTTCGAAGTGAAATATGACTCTTAAGGAAAATAAATTGTAAATACGATATTCACACTTTTTGAGTGGCAAATTTGCCCATAATTTGTATTTCGAAGTTAAATATGACTCTCTTAAGGAAAATAAATTGCAAACACGATATTCACACTTTTTGAGTGGCAAATTTGCCCCTAATTTGTATTTCGAAGTGAAATATGACTCTAATGGAAAATAAATTGCAAATACGATTTTCACACTTTTTGAGTGGCAAATTTGCCCCAAATTTGTATTTCGAAGTGAAATATGACTCTTAAGGAAAAATAAATTGCAAATACGATATTCACAGTTTTTGAGTGTCAAATTTGCCCCTAATTTGTATTTCGAAGTGAAATATGACTCACTTAAGGAAAATAAATTGCAAACACGATATTTACACTTTTTGAGTGGCAAATTTGCCCCTAATTTGTATTTCGAAGTGAAATATGACTCTAAAGTAAAATAAATTGCAAATTCGATATTCACACTTTTTGAGTGGCAAATTTGCCCCTAATTTGTATTTCGAAGTGAAATATGACTCGTAAGGAAAATAAGTTGTAAATACTATATTCACACTATTTGAGTGGCAAATTCGCCCCTAATTTGTATTTAGATGTGAAATATGACTCTTAAGGAAAATAAATTGCAAATACGATATTCACACTTTCTAGTGGCAAATTTGGCCATAATTTGTATTTGGATGTGAAATGTGACTCTTAAGGAAAATAAATTGCAAATACGATATTCACACTATTTGCGTGGCAAATTTGCCCCTAATTTGTATTTCGAAGTGAAATATGACTCTTAAGGAAAATAAGTTGCAAATACGATATTCACACTTTTTGAGTGGCAAATTCGCCTCTAATTTGTATTTAGATTTGAATATGACTCTTATGGAAAATAAATTGCAAATACGATATTCACAGTTTCTAGTGCCAAATTTGCCCCTAATTTGTATTTGGATGTGAAATGTGACTCATAAGGAAAATAAATTGCAAATACGATATTCACACTTTTTGAGTGGCAAATTTGCCCCTAATTTGAATTTGGATGTGAAATATAACTCTTAAGGAAAATAAATTGCAAATACGTTATTCACACTTTTTGAGTGGCAAATTTGCCCCTAATTTGTATTTCGAAGTGAAATATGACTCTTAAGGAAAATAAATTGCAAACACGATATTCGCAGTTTTTGAGTGGCAAATTTGCCCTAATTTGTATTTCGAAGTGAAATATGACTTTTAAGGAAAATAAGTTGCAAGTACGATATTCACACTTTTTGAGTGGCAATTTTTTCCCTATTTTGTATTTGGATGTGAAATATGACTCATAACGAAAATAAATAGCAAATATGATATTCACACTTTTTCGAGTGGCAAATTTGCCCCTAATTTGTATTTCTAAGTGAAATATGACTCTTAAGAAAAATAAATTGCAAATACGATATTCACACTTTTTGAGTGGTAAATTTGCCCATAATTTTTATTTGGATGTGAAATATGACTCTTAAGTAAAATAAATTGCAAACACGATATTCACACTTTTTGAGTGGCAAATTTGCCCTAATTTGTATTTCGAAGTGAAATATGACTCTTAAGGAAAATAAATTGCAAACACGATATTCACACTTTTTGAGTGGCAAATTTGCCCTAATTTGTATTTCGAAGTGAAATATGACTTTTAAGGAAAATAAGTTGCAAATACGATATTCAGACTTTTTGAGTGGCAATTTTTGCCCTAATTTGTATTTGGATGTGAAATATGACTCATAACGAAAATAAATAGCAAATATGATATTCACTCTTTTTGAGTGGCAAATTTGCCCCTAATTTGTATTTCGAAGTGAAATATGACTCTCTTAAGGAAAATAAATTGCAAACACGATATTTACACTTTTTGAGTGGCAAATTTGCACCTAATTTGTATTTCGAAGTGAAATATGACTCTAAAGGAAAATAAATTGCAAATTCGATATTCACACTTTTTTACTGGCAAATTTGCCCCTAATTTGTATTTCGAAGTGAAATATGACTCTCTTAAGGAAAATAAATTGCAAACACGATATTCACACTTTTTGAGTGGCAAATTTGGCCCTAATTTGTATTTCGAAGTGAAATATGATTCTAATGGAAAATAAATTGCATATACGATATTCACACTTTTTGAGTGACAAATTTGCCCCTAATTTGTATTTCGAAGTGAAATATGACTCTTAAGGAAAATAAATTGTAAATACGATATTCACACTTTTTGAGTGGCAAATTTGCCCCTAATTTGTATTTCGAAGTGAAATATGACTCTCTTAAGGAAAATAAATTGCAAACACGATATTCACACTTTTTGAGTGGCAAATTTGGCCCTAATTTGTATTTCGAAGTGAAATATGACTCTAATGGAAAATAAATTGCAAATACGTTATTCACACTTTTTGAGTGGCAAATTTGCCCCAAATTTGTATTTCGAAGTGAAATATGACTCTTAAGGAAAATAAATTGCAAACACGATATTCACACTTTTTGAGTGGCAAATTTGCCCTAATTTGTATTTCGAAGTGAAATATGACTTTTAAGGAAAATAAGTTGCAAATACGATATTCAGACTTTTTGAGTGGCAATTTTTGCCCTAATTTGTATTTGGATGTGAAATATGACTCATAACGAAAATAAATAGCAAATATGATATTCACTCTTTTTGAGTGGCAAATTTGCCCCTAATTTGTATTTCGAAGTGAAATATGACTCTCTTAAGGAAAATAAATTGCAAATTCGATATTCACACTTTTTGACTGGCAAATTTGCCCCTAATTTGTATTTCGAAGTGAAATATGACTCTCTTAAGGAAAATAAATTGCAAACACGATATTCACACTTTTTGAGTGGCAAATTTGGCCCTAATTTGTATTTCGAAGTGAAATATGAGTCTAATGGAAAATAAATTGCATATACGATATTCACACTTTTTGAGTGACAAATTTGCCCCTAATTTGTATTTCGAAGTGAAATTTGACTCTTAAGGAAAATAAATTGTAAATACGATATTCACACTTTTTGAGTGGCAAATTTGCCCATAATTTGTATTTCGAAGTGAAATATGACTCTCTTAAGGAAAATAAATTGCAAACACGATATTCACACTTTTTGAGTGGCAAATTTGGCCCTAATTTGTATTTCGAAGTGAAATATGACTCTAATGGAAAATAAATTGCAAATACGATTTTCACACTTTTTGAGTGGCAAATTTGCCCCTAATTTGTATTTCGAAGTGAAATATGACTCTTAAGGAAAAATAAATTGCAAATACGATATTCACACTTTTTGAGTGTCAAATTTGCCCCTAATTTGTATTTCGAAGTGAAATATGACTCACTTAAGGAAAATAAATTGCAAACACGATATTTACACTTTTTGAGTGGCAAATTTGCCCCTAATTTGTATTTCGAAGTGAAATATGACTCTAAAGGAAAATAAATTGCAAATTCGATATTCACACTTTTTGAGTGGCAAATTTGCCCCTAATTTGTATTTCGAAGTGAAATATGACTCTTAAGGAAAATAAGTTGTAAATACGATATTCACACTATTTGAGTGGCAAATTCGCCCCTAATTTGTATTTAGATGTGAAATATGACTCTTAAGGAAAATAAATTGCAAATACGATATTCACACTTTCTAGTGGCAAATTTGCCCCTAATTTGTATTTGGATGTGAAATTTGACTCTTAAGGAAAATAAATTGCAAATACGATATTCACACTATTTGAGTGGCAAATTTGCCCCTAATTTGTATTTCGAAGTGAAATATGACTCTTAAGGAAAATAAGTTGCAAATACGATATTCACATTTTTTGTGTGGCAAGTTCGCCCCTAATTTGTATTTAGATTTGAAATATGACTCTTAGTGAAAATAAATTGCAAATACGATATTCACAGTTTTATAGTGGCAAATTTGCCCCTAATTTGTATTTGGATGTGAAATGTGACTCTTAAGGAAAATAAATTGCAAATACGATATTCACACTATTTGAGTGGCAAATTTGCCCCTAATTTGTATTTCGAAGTGAAATATGACTCTTAAGGAAAATAAGTTGCAAATACGATATTCACAGTTTTTGAGTGGCAAATTTGCCCCTAATTTGTATTTGTATGTGAAATATGGCTCTTAAAGAAAATAAATTGCAAATACGATATTCACCCTTTTTGAGTGGCAAATTTGCCCCTAATTTGAATTTGGATGTGAAATGTGACTCTTAAGGAAAATAAATTGCAAATACGTTATTCACACTTTTTGAGTGGCAAATTTGCCCCTAATTTGTATTTCGAAGTGAAATATGACTCTTAAGGAAAATAAATTGCAAACACGATATTCACAGTTTTTGAGTGGCAAATTTGCCCTAATTTGTATTTCGAAGTGAAATATGACTTTTAAGGAAAATAATTTGCAAATACGATATTCACACTTTTTGAGTGGCAATTTTTGCCCTAATTTGTATTTGGATGTGAAATATGACTCATAACGAAAATAAATAGCAAATATGATATTCACACTTTTTGAGTGGCAAATTTGCCCCTAATTTGTATTTCGAAGTGAAATATGACTCTAATGGAAAATAAATTGCATATACGATATTCACACTTTTTGAGTGGCAAATTTGCCCATAATTTATTTGGATGTGAAATATGACTCTTAAGTAAAATAAATTGCAAACACGATATTCACACTTTTTGAGTGGCAAATTTGCCCTAATTTGTATTTCGAAGTGAAATATGACTTTTAATGAAAATAAGTTGCAAATACAATATTCACACTTTATGAGTGGCAATTTTTGCCCTAATTTGTATTTCGAAGTGAAATATGACTCTCTTAAGGAAAATAAATTTCAAACACGATATTTACACTTTTTGAGTGGAAATTTGCACCTAATTTGTATTTCGAAGTGAAATATGACTCTAAAGGAAAATAAATTGCAAATTCGATATTCACACTTTTTGACTGGCAAATTTGCCCCTAATTTGTATTTCGAAGTGAAATATGACTCTCTTAAGGAAAATAAATTGCAAACACGATATTCACACTTTTTGAGTGGCAAATTTGGCCCTAATTTGTATTTCGAAGTGAAATATGACTCTAATGGAAAATAAATTGCATATACGATATTCACTCTTTTTGAGTGGCAAATTTGCCCCTAATTTGTATTTCGAAGTGAAATATGACTCTTAAGGAAAATAAATTGTAAATACGATATTCACACTTTTTGAGTGGCAAATTTGCCCCTAATTTGTATTTCGAAGTTAAATATGACTCTCTTAAGGAAAATAAATTGCAAACACGATATTCACACTTTTTGAGTGGCAAATTTGCCCCTAATTTGTATTTCGAAGTGAAATATGACTCTAATGGAAAATAAATTGCAAATACGATTTTCACACTTTTTGAGTGGCAAATTTGCCCCAAATTTGTATTTCGAAGTGAAATATGACTCTTAAGGAAAAATAAATTACAAATACGATATTCACAGTTTTTGAGTGTCAAATTTGCCCCTAATTTGTATTTCGAAGTGAAATATGACTCACTTAAGGAAAATAAATTGCAAACACGATATTTACACTTTTTGAGTGGCAAATTTGCCCCTAATTTGTATTTCGAAGTGAAATATGACTCTAAAGGAAAATAAATTGCAAATTCGATATTCACACTTTTTGAGTGGCAAATTTGCCCCTAATTTGTATTTCGAAGTGAAATATGACTCGTAAGGAAAATAAGTTGTAAATACTATATTCACACTATTTGAGTGGCAAATTCGCCCCTAATTTGTATTTAGATGTGAAATATGACTCTTAAGGAAAATAAATTGCAAATACGATATTCACACTTTCTAGTGGCAAATTTGGCCCTAATTTGTATTTGGATGTGAAATGTGACTCTTAAGGAAAATAAATTGCAAATACGATATTCACACTATTTGCGTGGCAAATTTGCCCCTAATTTGTATTTCGAAGTGAAATATGACTCTTAAGGAAAATAAGTTGCAAATACGATATTCACACTTTTTGAGTGGCAAATTCGCCTCTAATTTGTATTTAGATTTGAATATGACTCTTATGGAAAATAAATTGCAAATACGATATTCACAGTTTCTAGTGCCAAATTTGCCCCTAATTTGTATTTGGATGTGAAATGTGACTCATAAGGAAAATAAATTGCAAATACGATATTCACACTTTTTAAGTGGCAAATTTGCCCCTAATTTGAATTTGGATGTGAAATATGACTCTTAAGGAAAATAAATTGCAAATACGTTATTCACACTTTTTGAGTGGCAAATTTGCCCCTAATTTGTATTTCGAAGTGAAATATGACTCTTAAGGAAAATAAATTGCAAACACGATATTCGCAGTTTTTGAGTGGCAAATTTGCCCTAATTTGTATTTCGAAGTGAAATATGACTTTTAAGGAAAATAAGTTGCAAGTACGATATTCACACTTTTTGAGTGGCAATTTTTTCCCTATTTTGTATTTGGATGTGAAATATGACTCATAACGAAAATAAATAGCAAATATGATATTAACACTTTTTCGAGTGGCAAATTTGCCCCTAATTTGTATTTCTAAGTGAAATATGACTCTTAAGAAAAATAAATTGCAAATACGATATTCACACTTTTTGAGTGGTAAATTTGCCCATAATTTTTATTTGGATGTGAAATATGACTCTTAAGTAAAATAAATTGCAAACACGATATTCACACTTTTTGAGTGGCAAATTTGCCCTAATTTGTATTTCGAAGTGAAATATGACTCTTAAGGAAAATAAATTGCAAACACGATATTCACACTTTTTGAGTGGCAAATTTGCCCTAATTTGTATTTCGAAGTGAAATATGACTTTTAAGGAAAATAAGTTGCAAATACGATATTCAGACTTTTTGTGTGGCAATTTTTGCCCTAATTTGTATTTGGATGTGAAATATGACTCATAACGAAAATAAATAGCAAATATGATATTCACTCTTTTTGAGTGGCAAATTTGCCCCTAATTTGTATTTCGAAGTGAAATATGACTCTCTTAAGGAAAATAAATTGCAAACACGATATTTACACTTTTTGAGTGGCAAATTTGCACCTAATTTGTATTTCGAAGTGAAATATGACTCTAAAGGAAAATAAATTGCAAATTCGATATTCACACTTTTTGACTGGCAAATTTGCCCCTAATTTGTATTTCGAAGTGAAATATGACTCTCTTAAGGAAAATAAATTGCAAACACGATATTCACACTTTTTGAGTGGCAAATTTGGCCCTAATTTGTATTTCGAAGTGAAATATGATTCTAATGGAAAATAAATTGCATATACGATATTCACACTTTTTGAGTGACAAATTTGCCCCTAATTTGTATTTCGAAGTGAAATATGACTCTTAAGGAAAATAAATTGTAAATACGATATTCACACTTTTTGAGTGGCAAATTTGCCCCTAATTTGTATTTCGAAGTGAAATATGACTCTCTTAAGGAAAATAAATTGCAAACACGATATTCACACTTTTTGAGTGGCAAATTTGGCCCTAATTTGTATTTCGAAGTGAAATATGACTCTAATGGAAAATAAATTGCAAATACGATTTTCACACTTTTTTAGTGGCAAATTTGGCCCTAATTTGTATTTGGATGTGAAATGTGACTCTTAAGGAAAATAAATTGCAAATACGATATTCACACTATTTGCGTGGCAAATTTGCCCCTAATTTGTATTTCGAAGTGAAATATGACTCTTAAGGAAAATAAGTTGCAAATACGATATTCACACTTTTTGAGTGGCAAATTCGCCTCTAATTTGTATTTAGATTTGAATATGACTCTTAAGGAAAATAAATTGCAAATACGATATTCACAGTTTCTAGTGCCAAATTTGCCCCTAATTTGTATTTGGATGTGAAATGTGACTCATAAGGAAAATAAATTGCAAATACGATATTCACACTTTTTGAGTGGCAAATTTGCCCCTAATTTGAATTTGGATGTGAAATATGACTCTTAAGGAAAATAAATTGCAAATACGTTATTCACACTTTTTGAGTGGCAAATTTGCCCCTAATTTGCATTTCGAAGTGAAATATGACTCTTAAGGAAAATAAATTGCAAACACGATATTCGCAGTTTTTGAGTGGCAAATTTGCCCTAATTTGTATTTCGAAGTGAAATATGACTTTTAAGGAAAATAAGTTGCAAGTACGATATTCACACTTTTTGAGTGGCAATTTTTTCCCTATTTTGTATTTGGATGTGAAATATGACTCATAACGAAAATAAATAGCAAATATGATATTCACACTTTTTCGAGTGGCAAATTTGCCCCTAATTTGTATTTCTAAGTGAAATATGACTCTTAAGAAAAATAAATTGCAAATACGATATTCACACTTTTTGAGTGGTAAATTTGCCCATAATTTTTATTTGGATGTGAAATATGACTCTTAAGTAAAATAAATTGCAAACACGATATTCACACTTTTTGAGTGGCAAATTTGCCCTAATTTGTATTTCGAAGTGAAATATGACTCTTAAGGAAAATAAATTGCAAACACGATATTCACACTTTTTGAATGGCAAATTTGCCCTAATTTGTATTTCGAAGTGAAATATGACTTTTAAGGAAAATAAGTTGCAAATACGATATTCAGACTTTTTGAGTGGCAATTTTTGCCCTAATTTGTATTTGGATGTGAAATATGACTCATAACGAAAATAAATAGCAAATATGATATTCACTCTTTTTGAGTGGCAAATTTGCCCCTAATTTGTATTTCGAAGTGAAATATGACTCTCTTAAGGAAAATAAATTGCAAACACGATATTAACACTTTTTGAGTGGCAAATTTGCACCTAATTTGTATTTCGAAGTGAAATATGACTCTAAAGGAAAATAAATTGCAAATTCGATATTCACACTTTTTGACTGGCAAATTTGCCCCTAATTTGTATTTCGAAGTGAAATATGACTCTCTTAAGGAAAATAAATTGCAAACACGATATTCACACTTTTTGAGTAGCAAATTTGGCCCTAATTTGTATTTCGAAGTGAAATATGATTCTAATGGAAAATAAATTGCATATACGATATTCACACTTTTTGAGTGACAAATTTGCCCCTAATTTGTATTTCGAAGTGAAATATGACTCTTAAGGAAAATAAATTGTAAATACGATATTCACACTTTTTGAGTGGCAAATTTGCCCCTAATTTGTATTTCGAAGTGAAATATGACTCTCTTAAGGAAAATAAATTGCAAACACGATATTCACACTTTTTGAGTGGCAAATTTGGCCCTAATTTGTATTTCGAAGTGAAATATGACTCTAATGGAAAATAAATTGCAAATACGATTTTCACACTTTTTGAGTGGCAAATTTGCCCCAAATTTGTATTTCGAAGTGAAATATGACTCTTAAGGAAAAATAAATTGCAAATACGATATTCACAGTTTTTGAGTGTCAAATTTGCCCCTAATTTGTATTTCGAAGTGAAATATGACTCAATTAAGGAAAATAAATTGCAAACACGATATTTACACTTTTTGAGTGGCAAATTTGCCCCTAATTTGTATTTCGAAGTGAAATATGACTCTAAAGGAAAATAAATTGCAAATTCGATATTCACACTTTTTGAGTGGCAAATTTGCCCCTAATTTGTATTTCGAAGTGAAATATGACTCGTAAGGAAAATAAGTTGTAAATACTATATTCACACTATTTGAGTGGCAAATTCGCCCCTAATTTGTATTTAGATGTGAAATATGACTCTTAAGGAAAATAAATTGCAAATACGATATTCACACTTTCTAGTGGCAAATTTGGCCCCAATTTGTATTTGGATGTGAAATGTGACTCTTAAGGAAAATAAATTGCAATTACGATATTCACACTATTTGCGTGGCAAATTTGCCCCTAATTTGTATTTCGAAGTGAAATATGACTCTTAAGGAAAATAAGTTGCAAATACGATATTCACACTTTTTGAGTGGCAAATTCGCCTCTAATTTGTATTTAGATTTGAATATGACTCTTAAGGAAAATAAATTGCAAATACGATATTCACAGTTTCTAGTGCCAAATTTGCCCCTAATTTGTATTTGGATGTGAAATGTGACTCATAAGGAAAATAAATTGCAAATACGATATTCACACTTTTTGAGTGGCAAATTTGCCCCTAATTTGAATTTGGATGTGAAATATGACTCTTAAGGAAAATAAATTGCAAATACGTTATTCACACTTTTTGAGTGGCAAATTTGCCCCTAATTTGTATTTCGAAGTGAAATATGACTCTTAAGGAAAATAAATTGCAAACACGATATTCGCAGTTTTTGAGTGGCAAATTTGCCCTAATTTGTATTTCGAAGTGAAATATGACTTTTAAGGAAAATAAGTTGCAAGTACGATATTCACACTTTTTGAGTGGCAATTTTTTCCCTATTTTGTATTTGGATGTGAAATATGACTCATAACGAAAATAAATAGCAAATATGATATTCACACTTTTTCGAGTGGCAAATTTGCCCCTAATTTGTATTTCTAAGTGAAATATGACTCTTAAGAAAAATAAATTGCAAATACGATATTCACACTTTTTGAGTGGTAAATTTGCCCATAATTTTTATTTGGATGTGAAATATGACTCTTAAGTAAAATAAATTGCAAACACGATATTCACACTTTTTGAGTGGCAAATTTGCCCTAATTTGTATTTCGAAGTGAAATATGACTCTTAAGGAAAATAAATTGCAAACACGATATTCACACTTTTTGAGTGGCAAATTTGCCCTAATTTGTATTTCGAAGTGAAATATGACTTTTAAGGAAAATAAGTTGCAAATACGATATTCAGACTTTTTGAGTGGCAATTTTTGCCCTAATTTGTATTTGGATGTGAAATATGACTCATAACGAAAATAAATAGCAAATATGATATTCACTCTTTTTGAGTGGCAAATTTGCCCCTAATTTGTATTTCGAAGTGAAATATGACTCTCTTAAGGAAAATAAATTGCAAACACGATATTTACACTTTTTGAGTGGCAAATTTGCACCTAATTTGTATTTCGAAGTGAAATATGACTCTAAAGGAAAATAAATTGCAAATTCGATATTCACACTTTTTGACTGGCAATTTTGCCCCTAATTTGTATTTCGAAGTGAAATATGACTCTCTTAAGGAAAATAAATTGCAAACACGATATTCACACTTTTTGAGTGGCAAATTTGGCCCTAATTTGTATTTCGTAGTGAAATATGATTCTAATGGAAAATAAATTGCATATACGATATTCACACTTTTTGAGTGACAAATTTACCCCTAATTTGTATTTCGAAGTGAAATATGACTCTTAAGGAAAATAAATTGTAAATACGATATTCACACTTTTTGAGTGGCAAATTTGCCCCTAATTTGTATTTCGAAGTGAAATATGACTCTCTTAAGGAAAATAAATTGCAAACACGATATTCACACTTTTTGAGTGGCAAATTTGGCCCTAATTTGTATTTCGAAGTGAAATATGACTCTAATGGAAAATAAATTGCAAATACGATTTTCACACTTTTTGAGTGGCAAATTTGCCCCTAATTTGTATTTCGAAGTGAAATATGACTCTTAAGGAAAAATAAATTGCAAATACGATATTCACACTTTTTGAGTGTCAAATTTGCCCCTAATTTGTATTTCTAAGTGAAATATGACTCACTTAAGGAAAATAAATTGCAAACACGATATTTACACTTTTTGAGTGGCAAATTTGCCCCTAATTTGTATTTCGAAGTGAAATATGACTCTAAAGGAAAATAAATTGCAAATTCGATATTCACACTTTTTGAGTGGCAAATTTGCCCCTAATTTGTATTTCGAAGTGAAATATGACTCTTAAGGAAAATAAGTTGTAAATACGATATTCACACTATTTGAGTGGCAAATTCGCCCCTAATTTGTATTTAGATGTGAAATATGACTCTTAAGGAAAATAAATTGCAAATACGATATTCACACTTTCTACTGGCAAATTTGCCCCTAATTTGTATTTGGATGTTAAATTTGACTCTTAAGGAAAATAAATTGCAAATACGATATTCACACTATTTGAGTGGCAAATTTGCCCCTAATTTGTATTTCGAAGTGAAATATGACTCTTAAGGAAAATAAGTTGCAAATACGATATTCACATTTTTTGTGTGGCAAGTTCGCCCCTAATTTGTATTTTAGATTTGAAATATGACTCTTATGGAAAATAAATTGCAAATACGATATTCACAGTTTTATAGTGGCAAATTTGCCCCTAATTTGTATTTGGATGTGAAATGTGACTCTTAAGGAAAATAAATTGCAAATACGATATTCACACTATTTGAGTGGAAAATTTGCCCCTAATTTGTATTTCGAAGTGAAATATGACTCCTAAGGAAAATAAGTTGCAAATACGATATTCACATTTTTTGAGTGGCAAATTTGCCCCTAATTTGTATTTGTATGTGAAATATGACTCTTAAAGAAAATAAATTGCAAATATGATATTCACACTTTTTGAGTGGCAAATTTGCCCCTAATTTGAATTTGGATGTGAAATATGACTCTTAAGGAAAATAAATTGCAAATACGTTATTCACACTTTTTGAGTGGCAAATTTGCCCCTAATTTGTATTTCGAAGTGAAATATTAAGGAAAATAAATTGCAAACACGATATTCACAGTTTTTGAGTGGCAAATTTGCCCTAATTTGTATTTCGAAGTGAAATATGACTTTTAAGGAAAATAATTTGCAAATACGATATTCACACTTTTTGAGTGGCAATTTTTGCCCTAATTTGTACTTGGATGTGAAATATGCCTCATAACGAAAATAAATAGCAAATATGATATTCACAATTTTTGAGTGGCAAATTTGCCCATAATTTGTATTTCGAAGTGAAATATGACTCTAATGGAAAATAAATTGCATATACGATATTCACACTTTTTGAGTGGCAAATTTGCCCATAATTTTTATTTGGATGTGAAATATGACTCTTAAGTAAAATAAATTGCAAACACGATATTAACACTTTTTGAGTGGCAAATTTGCCCTAATTTGTATTTCGAAGTGAAATATGACTTTTAATGAAAATAAGTTGCAAATACAATATTCACACTTTTTGAGTGGCAATTTTTGCCCTAATTTGTATTTCGAAGTGAAATATGACTCTCTTAAGTAAAATAAATTTCAAACACGATATTTACACTTTTTGAGTGGCAAATTTGCACCTAATTTGTATTTCGAAGTGAAATATGACTCTAAAGGAAAATAAATTGCAAATTCGATATTCACACTTTTTGACTGGCAAATTTGCCCCTAATTTGTATTTCGAAGTGAAATATGACTCTCTTAAGGAAAATAAATTGCAAACACGATATTCACACTTTTTGAGTGGCAAATTTGGCCCTAATTTGTATTTTGAAGTGAAATATGACTCTAATTGGAAATAAATTGCATATACGATATTTACACTTTTTAAGTGGCAAATTTGCCCCTAATTTGTATTTCGAAGTGAAATATGACTCTTAAGGAAAATAAATTGTAAATACGATATTCACACTTTTTGAGTGGCAAATTTGCCCCTAATTTGTATTTCGAAGTGAAATATGACTCTCTTAAGGAAAATAAATTGCAAACACGATATTCACACTTTTTGAGTGGCAAATTTGCCCCTAATTTGTATTTCGAAGTGAAATATGACTCTAATGGAAAATAAATTGCAAATACGATTTTCACACTTTTTGAGTGGCAAATTTGCCCCTAATTTGTATTTCGAAGTGAAATATGACTCTTAAGGAAAAATAAATTGCAAATACGATATTCACAGTTTTTGAGTGTCAAATTTACCCCTAATTTGTATTTCAAAGTGAAATATGACTCACTTAAGGAAAATAAATTGCAAACACGATATTTACACTTTTTGAGTGGCAAATTTGCCCCTAATTTGTATTTCGAAGTGAAATATGACTCTAAAGGAAAATAAATTGCAAATTCGATATTCACACTTTTTGAGTGGCAAATTTGCCCCTAATTTGTATTTCGAATGAAATATGACTCTTAAGGAAAATAAGTTGTAAATACTATATTCACACTATTTGAGTGGCAAATTCGCCCCTAATTTGTATTTAGATGTGAAATATGACTCTTAAGGAAAATAAATTGCAAATACGATATTCACACTTTCTAGTGGCAAATTTGCCCCTAATTTGTATTTGGATGTGAAATGTGACTCTTAAGGAAAATAAATTGCAAATACGATATTCACACTATTTGCGTGGCAAATTTGCCCCTAATTTGTATTTCGAAGTGAAATATGACTCTTAAGGAAAATAAGTTGCAAATACGATATTCACACTTTTTGAGTGGCAAATTCGCCTCTAATTTGTATTTAGATTTGAATATGACTCTTATGGAAAATAAATTGCAAATACGATATTCACAGTTTCTAGTGGCAAATTTGCCCCTAATTTGTATTTGGATGTGAAATGTGACTCTTAAGGAAAATAAATTGCAAATACGATATTCACACTTTTTGAGTGGCAAATTTGCCCCTAATTTGAATTTGGATGTGAAATATGACTCTTAAGGAAAATAAATTGCAAATACGTTATTCACACTTTTTGAGTGGCAAATTTGCCCCTAATTTGTATTTCGAAGTGAAATATGACTCTTAAGGAAAATAAATTGCAAACACGATATTCGCAGTTTTTGAGTGGCAAATTTGCCCTAATTTGTATTTCGAAGTGAAATATGACTTTTAAGGAAAATAAGTTGCAAGTACGATATTCAAACTTTTTGAGTGGCAATTTTTGCCCTATTTTGTATTTGGATGTGAAATATGACTCATAACGAAAATAAATAGCAAATATGATATTCACACTTTTTGTGTGGCAAATTTGCCCCTAATTTGTATTTCTAAGTGAAATATGACTCTTAAGAAAAATAAATTGCAAATACGATATTCACACTTTTTGAGTGGTAAATTTGCCCATAATTTTTATTTGGATGTGAAATATGACACTTAAGTAAAATAAATTGCAAACACGATATTCACACGTTTTAAGTGGCAAATTTGCCCTAATTTGTATTTCGAAGTGAAATATGACTTTTAATGAAAATAAGTTGCAAATACGATATTCACACTTTTTGAGTGTCAAATTTTTTTCCTAATTTGTATTTGGATGTGATATATGACTCATAACGAAAATAAATAGCAAATATGATATTCACACTTTTTGAGTGGCAAATTTGCCCCAAATTTGTATTTCTAAGTGAAATATGACTCTTAAGAAAAATAAATTGCAAATACGATATTCACACTTTTTGAGTGGCAAATTTACCCATAATTTTTATTTGGATGTGAAATATGATTCTTAAGGAAAATAAATTGCAAATACGATATTCACACTTTTTGAGTGGCAAATTTGCCCCTAATTTGTATTTCGAAGGGAAATATGACTCTTAAGGAAAATAAGTTGCAAATACGATATTCACACTTTTTGAGTGGCAAATTTACCCTAATTTGTATTTTTAAGTGAAATATGACTCTTAAGAAAAATAAATTGCAAATACGATATTCACACTTTTTGAGTGGCAAATTTACCCATAATTTGTATTTCGAAGTGAAATATGACTATTAAGGAAAATAAGTTGCAAATACGATATTCACACTTTTTGAGTGGCAAATTTGCCCCTAATTTGTATTTTGATGTGAAATTTGACTCTTAAGGAAAATAAATTGCAAATACGTTATTCACACTTTTTGAGTGGCAAATTTGCCCCTAATTTGTATTTCGAAGTGAAATATGACTCTTAAGGAAAATAAATTGCAAACACGATATTCACACTTTTTGAGTGGCAAATTTGCCCCTAATTTGTATTTCGAAGTGAAATATGACTCTTAAGGAAAATAAGTTGCAAATACGATATTCACTCTTTTTGAGTGGCAATTTTTGCCCTAATTTGTATTTGGATGTGAAATATGACTCATAACGAAAATAAATAGCAAATATGATATTCACACTTTTTGAGTGGCAAATTTGCCCCTAATTTGTATTTCTAAGTGAAATATGACTCTTAAGAAAAATAAATTGCAAATACGATATTCACACTTTTTGAGTAGCAAATTTGCCCATAATTTTTATTTGGATGTGAAATATGACTCTTAAGGAAAATAAATTGCAAACACGATATTCACACTTTTTGAGTGGCAAATTTGCCCTAATTTGTATTTCGAAGTGAAATATGACTTTTAAGGAAAATAAGTTGCAAATACGATATTCACATTTTTTAAGTGGCAATTTTTGCCCTAATTTGTATTTGGATGTGAAATATGACTCATAACGAAAATAAATAGCAAATATGATATTCACCCTTTTTGAGTGGCAAATTTGCCCCTAATTTGTATTTCTAAGTGAAATATGACTCTTAAGAAAAATAAATTGCAAATACGATATTCACACTTTTTGAGTGGCAAATTTACCCATAATTTTTATTTGGATGTGAAATATGATTCTTAAGGAAAATAAATTGTAAATATGATATTCACTCTTTTTGAGTGGCAAATTTGCCCCTAATTTGTATTTCGAAGTGAAATATGACTCTCTTAAGGAAAATAAATTGCAAACACGATATTTACACTTTTTGAGTGGCAAATTTGCACCTAATTTGTATTTCGAAGTGAAATATGACTCTAAAGGAAAATAAATTGCAAATTCGATATTCACACTTTTTGACTGGCAAATTTGCCCCTAATTTGTATTTCGAAGTGAAATATGACTCTCTAAAGGAAAATAAATTGCAAACACGATATTCACACTTTTTGAGTGGCAAATTTGGCCCTAATTTGTATTTCGAAGTGAAATATGACTCTAATGGAAAATAAATTGCAAATACGATATTCACACTTTTTGAGTGGCAAATTTGCCCATAATTTGTATTTCGAAGTGAAATATGACTCTTAAGGATAATAAATTGTAAACACGATATTCACACTTTTTGAGTGGCAAATTTGCCCTAATTTGTATTTCGAAGTTAAATATGACTCTCTTAAGGATAATAAATTACAAACACGATATTCACACTTTTTGAGTGGCAAATTTGGCCCTAATTTTTATTTCGAAGTTAAATATGACTCTAATGGAAAATAAATTGCAAATACGATTTTCACACTTTTTGAGTGGCAAATTTGCCCCTAATTTGTATTTCGAAGTGAAATATGACTCTTAAGAAAAATAAATTGCAAATACGATATTCACACTTTTTGAGTATCAAATTTGCCCCTAATTTGTATTTCGAAGTGAAATATGACTCTCTTAAGGAAAATAAATTGCAAACACGATATTTACACTTTTTGAGTGGCAAATTTGCCCCTAATATGTATTTCGAAGTGAAATATGACTCTAAAGGAAAATAAATTGCAAATTCGATATTCACACTTTTTGATTGGCAAATTTGCCCCTAATTTGTATTTCGAAGTGAAATATGACTCTTAAGGAAAATAAGTTGCAAATACGATATTCACACTTTTTGAGTGACAAATTCGCCCCTAATTTGTATTTAGATGTGAAATATGACTCTTATGGAAAATAAATTGCAAATACGATATTCACAGTTTCTAGTGGCAAATTTGCCCCTAATTTGTATTTGGATGTGAAATGTGACTCTTAAGGAAAATAAATTGCAAATACGATATTCACAATATTTGAGTGGCAAATTTGCCCCTAATTTGTATTTCGAAATGAAATATGACTCTTTAGGAAAATAAGTTGCAAATACGATATTCACATTTTTTGAGTGGCAAATTTGCCCCTAATTTGTATTTGTATGTGAAATATGACTCTTAAAGAAAATTAATTGCAAATACGATATTCACACTTTTTGAGTGGGCAAATTTGCCCCTAATTTGAATTTGGATGTGAAATATGACTCTTATGAAAAATAAATTGCAAATACGTTATTCACACTTTTTGAGTGGCAAATTTGCCCCTAATTTCTATTTCGAAGTGAAATATGACTCTTAAGGAAAATAAATTGCAAACACGATATTCACAGTTTTTGAGTGGCAAATTTGCCCTTATTTGTATTTCGAAGTGAAATATGACTTTTAAGGAAAATAAGTTGTAAATACGATTTTGAGTGGCAATTTTTGCCCTAATTTGTATTTGGATGTGATAGATGACTCATAACGAAAATAAATAGCAAATATGATATTCACACTTTTTGAGTGGCAAATTTGCCCCAAATTTGTATTTCTAAGTGAAATATGACTCTTAAGAAAAATAAATTGCAAATACGATATTCACACTTTTTGAGTGGCAAATTTACCCATAATTTTTATTTGGATGTGAAATATGATTCTTAAGGAAAATAAATTGCAAATACGATATTCACACTTTTTGAGTGGCAAATTTGCCCCTAATTTGTATTTCGAAGGGAAATATGACTCTTAAGGAAAATAAGTTCCAATACGATATTCACACTTTTTGAGTGGCAAATTTACCCTAATTTGTATTTTTAAGTGAAATATGACTCTTAAGAAAAATAAATTGCAAATACGATATTCACACTTTTTGAGTGGCAAATTTGCCCATAATTTGTATTTCGAAGTGAAATATGACTATTAAGGAAAATAAGTTGCAAATACGATATTCACACTTTTTGAGTGGCAAATTTGCCCCTAATTTGTATTTGGATGTGAAATTTGACTCTTAAGGAAAATAAATTGCAAATACGTTATTCACACTTTTTGAGTGGCAAATTTGCCCCTAATTTGTATTTCGAAGTGAAATATGACTCTTAAGTAAAATAAATTGCAAACACGATATTCACACTTTTTGAGTGGCAAATTTGCCCCTAATTTGTATTTCGAAGTGAAATATGACTCTTAAGGAAAATAAGTTGCAAATACGATATTCACACTTTTTGAGTGGCAATTTTTGCCCTAATTTGTATTTGGATGTGAAATATGACTCATAACGAAAATAAATAGCAAATATGATATTCACACTTTTTGAGTGGCAAATTTGCCCCTAATTTGTATTTCTAAGTGAAATATGACTCTTAAGAAAAATAAATTGCAAATACGATATTCACACTTTTTGAGTAGCAAATTTGCCCATAATTTTTATTTGGATGTGAAATATGACTCTTAAGGAAAATAAATTGCAAACACGATATTCACACTTTTTGAGTGGCAAATTTGCCCTAATTTGTATTTCGAAGTGAAATATGACTTTTAAGGAAAATAAGTTGCAAATACGATATTCACATTTTTTAAGTGGCAATTTTTGCCCTAATTTGTATTTGGATGTGAAATATGACTCATAACGAAAATAAATAGCAAATATGATATTCACCCTTTTTAAGTGGCAAATTTGCCCCTAATTTGTATTTCTAAGTGAAATATGACTCTTAAGAAAAATAAATTGCAAATACGATATTCACACTTTTTGAGTGGCAAATTTACCCATAATTTTTATTTGGATGTGAAATATGATTCTTAAGGAAAATAAATTGCAAATATGATATTCACTCTTTTTGAATGGCAAATTTGCCCCTAATTTGTATTTCGAAGTCAAATATGACTCTCTTAAGGAAAATAAATTGCAAACACGATATTTACACTTTTTGAGTGGCAAATTTGCACCTAATTTGTATTTCGAAGTGAAATATGACTCTAAAGGAAAATAAATTGCAAATTCGATATTCACACTTTTTGACTGGCAAATTTGCCCCTAATTTGTATTTCGAAGTGAAATATGACTCTCTTAAGGAAAATAAATTGCAAACACGATATTCACACTTTTTGAGTGGCAAATTTGGCCATAATTTGTATTTCGAAGTGAAATATGACTCTAATGGAAAATAAATTGCAAATACGATTTTCACACTTTTTGAGTGGCAAATTTGCCCATAATTTGTATTTCGAAGTGAAATATGACTCTTAAGGAAAATAAATTGTAAATACGATATTCACACTTTTTGAGTGGCAAATTTGCCCCTAATTTGAATTTCAAAGTTAAATATGACTCTCTTAAGGAAAATAAATTGCAAACACGTTATTCACACTTTTTGAGTGGCAAATTTGGCCCTAATTTGTATTTCGAAGTGAAATATGACTCTAATGGAAAATAAATTGCAAATACGATTTTCACACTTTTTGAGTGGCAAATTTGCCCCTAATTTGTATTTCGAAGTGAAATATGACTCTTAAGAAAAATAAATAGCAAATACGATATTCACACTTTTGAGTGTCAAATTTGCCACTAATTTGTATTTCGAAGTGAAATATGACTCTTAAGGAAAATAAATTGCAAACACGATATTCACACTTTTTGAGTGGCAAATTTGCCCCTAATTTGTATTTCGAAGTGAAATATGACTCTTAAGGAAAATAAGTTGCAAATACGATATTCACACTTTTTGAGTGGCAATTTTTGCCCTAATTTGTATTTGGATGTGAAATATGACTCATAACGAAAATAATAGCAAATATGATATTCACACTTTTTGAGTGGCAAATTTGCCCCTAATTTGTATTTCTAAGTGAAATATGACTCTTAAGAAAAATAAATTGTAAATACGATATTCACACACTTTTGAGTAGCAAATTTGCCCATAATTTTTATTTCGATGTGAAATATGACTCTTAAGGAAAATAAATTGCAAACACGATATTCACACTTTTTGAGTGGCAAATTTGCCCTAATTGTATTTCGAAGTGAAATATGACTTTTAAGGAAAATAAGTTGCAAATACGATATTCACACTTTGTGAGTGGCAATTTTTGCCCTAATTTGTATTTGGATGTGATATATGACTCATAACGAAAATAAATAGCAAATATGATATTCACCCTTTTTAAGTGGCAAATTTGCCCCTAATTTGTATTTCTAAGTGAAATATGACTCTTAAGAAAAATAAATTGCAAATACGATATTCACACTTTTTGAGTGGCAAATTTACCCATAATTTTTATTTGGATGTGAAATATGTTTCTTAAGGAAAATAAATTGCAAATATGATATTCACTCTTTTTGAATGGCAAATTTGCCCCTAATTTTGTATTTCGAAGTCAAATATGACTCTCTTAAGGAAAATAAATTGCAAACACGATATTTACACTTTTTGAGTGGCAAATTTGCACCTAATTTGTATTTCGAAGTGAAATATGACTCTAAAGGAAAATAAATTGCAAATTCGATATTCACACTTTTTGACTGGCAAATTTGCCCCTAATTTGTATTTCGAAGTGAAATATGACTCTCTTAAGGAAAATAAATTGCAAACACGATATTCACACTTTTTGAGTGGCAAATTTGGCCATAATTTGTATTTCGAAGTGAAATATGACTCTAATGGAAAATAAATTGCAAATACGATTTTCACACTTTTTGAGTGGCAAATTTGCCCATAATTTGTATTTCGAAGTGAAATATGACTCTTAAGGAAAATAAATTGTAAATACGATATTCACACTTTTTGAGTGGCAAATTTGCCCATAATTTGAATTTCAAAGTTAAATATGACTCTCTTAAGGAAAATAAATTGCAGAACACGATATTCACACTTTTTGAGTGGCAAATTTGGCCCTAATTTGTATTTCGAAGTGAAATATGACTCTAATGGAAAATAAATTGCAAATACGATTTTCACACTTTTTTAGTGGCAAATTTGCCCCTAATTTGTATTTCGAAGTGAAATATGACTCTTAAGAAAAATAAATAGCAAATACGATATTCACACTTTTTGAGTGTCAAATTTGCCACTAATTTGTATTTCGAAGTGAAATATGACTCTCTTAAGGAAAATAAATTGCAAACACGATATTTACACTTTTTGAGTGGCAAATTTGCCCCTAATTTGTATTTCGAAGTGAAATATGACTGTAAAGGAAAATAAATTGCAAATTCGATATTCACACTTTTTGTGTGGCAAATTTGCCCCTAATTTGTATTTCGAAGTGAAATATGACTCTTAAGGAAAATAAGTTGTAAATACGATATTCACACTATTGAGTGGCAAATTCGCCCCTAATTTGTATTTAGATGTGAAATATGACTCTTAAGGAAAATAAATTGCAAATACTATATTCACACTTTTTAGTGGCAAATTTGCCCCTAATTTGTATTTGGATGTGAAATGTGACTCTTAAAGGAAAATAAATTGCAAATACGATATTCACACTATTTGAGTGGCAAATTTGCCCCTAATTTGTATTTCGAAGTGAAATATGACTCTTAAGGAAAATAAGTTGCAAATACGATATTCACACTTTTTGAGTGGCAAATTCGCCCCCTAATTTGTATTTAGATGTGAAATATGACTCTTATGGAAAATAAATTGCAAATACGATATTCACAGTTTCTAGTGGCAAATTTGCCCCTAATTTGTATTTGGATGTGAAATGTGACTCTTAAGGAAAATAAATTGCAAATACGATATTCACACTATTTGAGTTGCAAATTTGCCTCTAATTTGTATTTCGAAGTGAAATATGACTCTTAAGGAAAATAAGTTGCAAATACGATATTCACATTTTTTGAGTGGCAAATTTGCCCCTAATTGTATTTGTATGTGAAATATGACTCTTAAAGAAAATTAATTGCAAATACGATATTCACACTTTTTGAGTGGCAAATTTGCCCCTAATTTGAATTTGGATGTGAAATATGACTCTTAAGGAAAATAAATTGCAAATACGTTATTCACACTTTTTGAGTGGCAAATTTGCCCCTAATTTCTATTTCGAAGTGAAATATGACTCTTAAAGAAAATAAATTGCAAATACGATATTCACAGTTTTTGAGTGGCAAATCTGCCCTTATTTGTATTTCGAAGTGAAATATGACTTTTAAGGAAAATAAGTTGCAAATACGATATTCACACTTTTTGAGTGGCAATTTTTGCCCTAATTTGTATTTGGATGTGATATATGACTCATAACGAAAATAAATAGCAAATATGATATTCACCCTTTTTGAGTGGCAAATTTGCCCCTAATTTGTATTTCTAAGTGAAATATGACTCTTAAGAAAAATAAATTGCAAATACGATATTCACACTTTTTGAGTGGCAAATTTACCCATAATTTTTATTTGGATGTGAAATATGATTCTTAAGGAAAATAAATTGCAAATATGATATTCACTCTTTTTGAGTGGCAATTTTGCCCTAATTTGTATTTCGAAGTCAAATATGACTCTCTTAAGGAAAATAAATTGCAAACACGATATTTACACTTTTTGAGTGGCAAATTTGCACCTAATTTGTATTTCGAAGTGAAATATGACTCTAAAGGAAAATAAATTGCAAATTCGATATTCACACTTTTTGACTGGCAAATTTGCCCCTAATTTGTATTTCGAAGTGAAATATGACTCTCTTAAGGAAAATAAATTGCAAACACGATATTCACACTTTTTGAGTGGCAAATTTGGCCCTAATTTGTATTTCGAAGTGAAATATGACTCTAATGGAAAATAAATTGCAATACGATATTCACACTTTTTGAGTGGCAAATTTGCCCATAATTTGTATTTCGAAGTGAAATATGACTCTTAAGGAAAATAAATTGTAAATACGATATTCACACTTTTTGAGTGGCAAATTTGCCCCTAATTTGTATTTCGAAGTTAAATATGACTCTCTTAAGGAAAATAAATTGCAAACCAACGATATTCACACTTTTTGAGTGGCAAATTTGGGCCCTAATTTGTATTTCGAAGTGAAATATGACTCTAAACGGAAAATAAATTGCAAATACGATTTTCACACTTTTTGAGTGGCAAATTTGCCCCTAATTTGTATTTCGAAGTGAAATATGACTCTTAAGAAAAATAAATAGCAAATACGATATTCACACTTTTTGAGTGTCAAATTTGCCACTAATTTGTATTTCGAAGTGAAATATGACTCTCTTAAGGAAAATAAATTGCAAACACGATATTTACACTTTTTGAGTGGCAAATTTGCCCCTAATTTGTATTTCGAAGTGAAATATGACTGTAAAGGAAATAAATTGCAAATTCGATATTCACACTTTTTGAGTGGCAAATTTGCCCCTAATTTGTATTTCGAAGTGAAATATGACTCTTTAGGAAAATAAGTTGTAAATACGATATTCACACTATTTGAGTGGCAAATTCGCCCCTAATTTGTATTTAGATGTGAAATATGACTATTAAGGAAAATAAATTGCAAATACTATATTCACACTTTCTAGTTGCAAATTTGCCCCTAATTTGTATTTGGATGTGAAATGTGACTCTTAAGGAAAATAAATTGCAAATACGATATTCACACTATTTGAGTGGCAAATTTGCCCCTAATTTGTATTTCGAAGTGAAATATGACTCTTAAGGAAAATAAGTTGCAAATACGATATTCACACTTTTTGAGTGGCAAATTCGCCCCTAATTTGTATTTAGATGTGAAATATGACTCTTATGGAAAATAATTTGCAAATACGATATTCACAGTTTCTAGTGGCAAATTTGCCCCTAATTTGTATTTGGATGTGAAATGTGACTCTTAAGGAAAATAAATTGCAAATACGATATTCACACTATTTGAGTGGCAAATTTGCCCCTAATTTGTATTTCGAAGTGAAATATGACTCTTAAGGAAAATAAGTTGCAAATACGATATTCACATTTTTTTGAGTGGCAAATTTGCCCCTAATTTGTATTTGTATGTGAAATATGACTCTTAAAGAAAATTAATTGCAAATACGATATTCACACT